>JANHFX010003068.1:0-247017 GCA_027560015.1 Chloroceryle amazona
GGCCCCACCGATCCATCTCGCTCTCACACTCCTGATGCTCCTTCACCTTTCCAGTGCCTATCTCTGCTCTGCCACCATGCTGAGCAGACCACCCCCTGGTCACCCTGCACACAGGGGTGTCTCTGCTCCCTCGGGTTCCAGTGCCAGGCCCAGGCACTCCCTGCAGCCCGAGACCTGCACGTCCACAGGTTCATGTGAGGGCTCCAGCTGGGTCACCGCATTCCTTCTGTCGAAGGCTTCTGGGTGAGTGCTAGCCATGGCCAGATCCTCTTCTGGGAGGGTGAGGACCGCTAGTTGCCTTTGGCATTCAGCAAAAACCACAGTTCTTTAGAACACCTTAAGTGTAGGACATACTGTTTGTATGTCCTTAAGCATGATGGTTGAGCTCAAAACAAACACACACCGTCAGAACAATAGGAGAAAACCAATCACGGATGGTCAGCAGGTTTCGGAATGTTTTTCTACCTGTACATGCTCCTTCTGCTTCCTCTCACCGATTTCTGTATCAATGCTTCTGTCATCTCTCTGTAGAAACCATTAGCTTTAAGATGAATGGCCTTTAAATCACTGACTTTCATAACTTACTCTCAAGGTACATTAGGTTCAGTATGGTTGATCATTTCAGCTAGAAACAATTCCTCTGGTGAAGAGCCAGGAAATTGCATATGTCAGAAACAGCTAACTGCTATACCTAAAATCTAGCACCTTCATTATCTTATTGTAAAAACAAAGATATCAAACATCCTAATCATATTCTCTGTACTGGTACAAGATTTCACTCTGTAATAAATGAGGATAATAAAGCTGTAAAAAATGTTAGCAGCATTTTATGCTGTAAACAGATTTTTCTTGTTACAATTCTGAGCTTACTCATCTTTTTAAGGGATAAACTTCTTTAACAATGCAGTATGTAATACAAATATTTTTTATTCTTTTTTAATAAAGACATAAGCAATTATTCCTGTAGTCACCCTAGTCCCTTTTATATATATTATAGTCCTTATCACTGAACAATGTTTTTCACTCAAAAAAAAAAAAAACAAAACCAAAAACCCTTCCATATTATTATTATGTCCTTTCAACAGCACTTTTTTTCTAAAAAAAACCCCTTCTAGCTCTACTATATAGCTTTCAAAAGATGTATGACATTTTTAGATTGGGTTATTCCATTTGTTTCAGTATAAATTATGAAGCTGTATGGATTTGAAGCAATCCACTCAGTGTTCACATTACTAGGTGTTTAAGGAATTTCCATTGACAGTATTTCCTTTCTGTAAAATCTGTTCTGCTTCTCTACTATAATGTTGATGATAACTGTTGCTAAAATGTCAGACTTTTTCCCATTTAACTAAAGTTAGAGCATAGAACTTCTGAATAGAAACACAAATCGTGTGCTGAAGTGTTGGACTTGGCAGTGTTACGTTTGCGGTTGGACCTGATGATCTAGGCCTGTTCCAACCTAAATGATTTCATGATTCTATTTTCTTCTGCCTTCTCCCAATGACTTATGTCAGAAGAGCAGTAATTCTAGGACTTTCTTGCTTATCTCCAATTCTCTCCACGTTTTTAGAGTTTACAAAGATTCTTATATGGATTAAAGCCTGTGATGTGTGATGTATTAAAAATGAATAAAACTTTTCATCTTAGTAAAATTGTAATTGAAAATAAAAGAAACAAGTAGTATGTTTTATAACAATATTAAATTGGTCACTTGATTTTTCATACCCTTGAGCTTTATACTATCTTTTTCTACAGCTTCACAGTACCTTTCATTAGCACCAGTATTTCCAGACAGGACACTAAAAGTAAAATCAGTATTTGTGTTAACAAAGAATAATAAAACATTGTACTAAGTGGAAGGGTCTGGCAGTAGAAAAAGACTTTAGCATATTAAAAATTTCAGAGCATGTCTTAAAATCATCACTTAAAAGATGCTTATAGCATAAATTAATCTGCAGATTCTGCACCATATGCCTGATCACACAAAGAAATTACCTTGGTACATAATGCACACAGTAAGAGTTATGTGTATGAAAATATGGCAGTCAGAGCTCTGATCAATATGCCCAGGAAAGGAAGCTTTTATGTAGTTTATTTCTGAAAGAATTGCAGCAAGATCACACATCTCTGTACAAGGAATTCCCACTGGCCTCAACCAGTAACAGAATTTTTTGTAAAGTTAGGTAGATTACAGCCGAATGCCTCATGTTTGTAATGAATAGATATCTGTAAAATGGATTGGGTGACATTCCTTTCTCTTTCTTATCACAGCATAGGAACAGGAGGACAGAAAAATACAGATGACATATAGGGTATTTAAGAAAGTAAAAAAAAGGGAAAATATCTTTTAGTAAGGAGGAAACCTAAACAATTTAGACGAGATATTCAGTGATAAGAAGCACTGAATGTTTGAAGAATTTCTGTGAGACAAATGGAATAAGAGCAGAGCTACTGTTCCACAACCACCAGGACCTGTCTTAATAAAAAAAAATAATAAAATGATATTTTTTTTGCTAATTTAGGAGGTGTTAGCACTGTCAAATGGCAAGGTTCACACATTGCCTAAAGTTCATTGGAGTATCACAGACTAACTCTGCCTTCTAGGGGAAGTATGTCTTGATTTTTAATTTTTTTTTCAACGGAGATAAGTTCACTGGCCATTCCAACAGCAAGAGGAGTGATAACAGTGCATCTAAATGGTGTGCCTGGAGAAAGACTGCATTAAGACTAAAGACCACAGGAGAGTGGATGAAAATTATTAGTTCTCATGTAGCTTACAACAAGTTTATATACTTTTCATGTGTCTAATCATTCTAATTAAGTAAATTTCTAAAGTTAAAAAAATTAAATAAAGCTAAAATGTATAACATTATATTCAGAAAGAAAGATGTCTTTATTTAGAATCATTTAGCTGCTGAAAGAAGTGTATTCAGTATTAATTATTGTAATGCTTTGTAATGTGCTTCTCAAAACAAAGGAACAATGACAGGGAGCAGGTAAAAAAAAAATGCTTCTCTGTTGGAAAATAATTTCTGCTACAGTGGTTAAAAATCTGAAAAACCACATATAATCAATACACTTGAATATATATTTTTAAAGAATACTGTTCTTAGTTAGGAAGATTCTCATCAGCATTCATTCTGGAGCAGCCTCTGCATCAGACAGTGATTTCTGAAAAGACCATTTGAAAGCAATCCCCTTAAACTTGTTGAAAAATGGTAATTCTGAGGGATTTATTTAAAACTGTTCTGCACTGATACATCTGAGTGACCTAACAATTTCAGTTCTAAATCTTCATTCTGCAGATCATAAAATTGACAAATTGCTTGACATTTGAACATAAATTTCTGTCAATCATTGAAATGAAAACTCTTCTCAGTGTGAGTTTCTCTACTAGACACAGATTTCTAAAAAGTACCTCTAAGCTACAGGTAAAATTCATTAAATGACAGAGATTCACCCATTGGCTCAGCCACACACCCTAAAGCTCAACAGCTTCTTTTCTCCCATCTGTTAATATGACTAGATAGAAATGAGTGATTAAATGATCATGTATAAAAATATCAGGAAGAATTTGCAACACACTTTTCAGGAAGAATTTGCAACACACTCAAAAAAGGCTGCATGCATATACTCAGGATAGGGGTTTCTTTAGTCTAAATTGATCTTAATCTGGACTGTAAATTGGAATATCAAAGAGGATAATTTGAAAACCTCTCATTTGGTTTACTACATCACTTTTGAAATAAATATAGTCTTTTATAAAAAATATTCCCAATACTTTTTTCCCCCATCAAACCTAAAAGTAATACAGTAAGAGAATTTAAGACTATAATCTCATTTTCAGAAAAAACAGATTTTTTTTCTTCCTCATATATCATCACTAAGATTCACAGGAATATTTCCTCTCCCATTCTCTCAGTCAAGCCACAAGAACCTTAATTTCATGGCTTTATTTTTCTGATAGTCTCACAACAACATGACTATTATAAGATGAATAGAAAGTAGAACAATGGATCCTACCTACCTTACTTAGCTATTCTTCTCGATGCAACTTGCTAGCTAGGACAGTTTTGTAAAAGATAAGGTTTGATTTCTGTCAGATTGAGAAAGGCTTAAAAGATATATCCTTTTTTTTTGTGTATTAGTGTTCTAACCAGTACATTATTTTTAAAAGGCTGGATGTTCATCCAAAAGAACCATGTAAGCCATTTGCTTTATACTCTAATTCAACCATGCCAGGCCTGTGTGGAAGCATTCTCTGAGAATTTAATTCTTTACCCTGAAAAACTTAATTACTTTGAAATTATCCACCTTGCCTCAAACTTCATCTTTTCTTTATTTACTCATTTTATTTTTTTTTAAGTAACAATGAAACAAAACAAAACAATTTCTGAGCAAGAATGAAGTTACAAAAACAGTGCAATATCAAAATCTCAGCTGATAGTTCAGCAATTAACTTTTTCACCCATAAGAATTTTTTTATTGCAGCCTATATACTGATTGCCAGGCAGTCCTGGAAGTTCAGTCTCTTGTCAGGGCTTGGTCCTCATCTCTGCAGCAGGAAGGCGTAAAAATCTTAATTCTCTCAGATTTAGCTGGATCTCTTGTGGCCTGTCTAAACTAAGCATTTATTCATTCTATGAACTAAGAGCATTAAATTCTTTGCTCTTCAGCTGAGAGAGTTTGAAATCCTAAAACTCACAGCTTAAGTCAGAGGGAACACTCAGGTATCTCTACCTCTCAGTGAAAGGGGTCAGAAAAAAATCTAATGTTTCAAAATGTCTCACAGAATGGAAATACCCAGATTCAACCAGCCTAGTTTGTTTTTTAAAATTTTCCTCTGAAGTCAGAAGAGTAGGAAAAGTCCCTTAAGAAATGAAAGCTGCAATTCTAGATATTCTTAGTTTGAAAAGTTAGGATTTCACTGTAAGATATGATCAAATTACAATATTGATTTGTATTGAAGTAATAACAAAAATGTACATTCCAAGAATGCAGCAGATATGATAATGGATAGCATTCAGATTTGAGCACTAGATAAAACAGGAATAAAATAAAGATTTCTTTTTCACTTGAAAAAAAAAAGAACACCTCCATCGCCCCTCAAAAATCAGGTTTATTTCATAAAAAAAAGTACCGAAGCCCAAAGTCTTTATTTATTTATTTTTTTAATTTTAAATTGTCCCTAAATACTGAAACGGAATCACTTTTTTTCCAATGAAAAAATAATTTTAACTCAAAAGTAAAGATAAGTTCTACTACTTCTGATAGTAAGAGAAATAGTACTCGATATAACGAAAGTAGTTCTGCTGTAACACAATGAGAGATGATTATGAAAGGGGAAATGTATGCAGGCTATAAGCAAAAACTTCCTGATACTTATCTACATTATTCATAGCACTGATAGGAGCATTCAATCTAGCCTCGCTTTTGTATGACTCAGGATATCAACTTTCCATCAGTTACCTCATTACTGATCCAAATAACTTTTGTTTGTCTGAAATGCATCTTTGAAAAGCCAGAGAGGAGTCATCTACCCTTGTTAACAAAAGAAAGAAGAATCTTCATTTCCTTTTGTTGTTTCTCCAGTGATTCACTGTTCAAATTTATGCCTAATTTATACTTCATATTTAGGAAACTGCCTCTTGTAGTATACATCATTTTTCCCTAATAAAAAGTATTCATTATCAAGTTACCTCTTAGACTTATTCTAATAAAACAATCAGATGTAGGTCTTTCAGAACAAAAATTTATCACTTTTTAAGAAACACAAAATAATAAATAAATAAATAAATAAATAAAATAAAATAAAATAAAATAAAAACAAATAAATAAATAATAAATTTGGAAAGCCAAAAAAACCCGCAACACTTGGCCATGATAAAATAGTTCCAAAGGTAAAAACTAGTGACTGAGCTCCTTTGAAATGCAATAGATAAGAGTTAAGAGCGATAAAAAAGTTTTACAGGCAAATTCCAGAGAAGAGAAATAATACTCCACCAGTTAACACAGACCTTTACATTTAAATTATGTCTCTTCAGAGTGCTACAGGTTTAGTAGCTTGTAAAGCCCCTGGATGGGGGTACTTCTTTTCCTCTGCCCTTTCAGCCATGCTGTTTCTATACACATTTGTGTTTGAAAAAGTGCCCAATACCACTTTCTAAACCTCTTTGCTGCCCATAGGAATCCTGCTCTTTGGTATTGGAAACCCACTGAATTACTTTCTCAGCCTCCTAAGGCCTATGGTGTATCTGGAGTGAGGAAGTTCTCCTTAGAGTACAAAGCAGTAGAAGTGAATCCAAAAGGGAGCTTCAAAAGAGAACAGTTGCATGCATTGCATTACTTTGACGGGTGAGTGACCCACCTAGGGAAAGCTTCCTGCTGGACCTGTTGCTCACAAAGAGAGAAGGAAGGACTTGCGGGTGGTGTGAAGGTTCTTGGGCATAGTGATCATGATCAGTAGAACTGCCACGTTAGACTTCCAGAGGGTGAACTTTGGTCTGTTCAGTAAATTACTAGCTGTAAAGGAAATGCCAGGATAATAAATGGAATCCAGACAGCATGTCATTTTAAATAATCTCCTTCTTATTTTATGGTTACTTCTATGCTTTATAAAACACCAGTGACATTGATAACAGGGCATATCTTCACAGGTGACATCCAGCTAAGATACCACATCTCTGAAGGATTTGCTTCTGGCCTAGCACCGATTCCTTAAATCCTTCACAACCAATCCAATGTCTTAATACAATAAAAAATTAGTATTTGAATAGGCAGTATAGTGAATGCTTCTTCCTACTTTTTTTGGTTCATCTCCTAGAACTTAGAACATAGTATAAAAATGGAATCTAGGGAAAAAATTCATAATCAAATATCTCTTTTTTTATTGCAGATAATACATAACCTTCTGTAATCTTTTCTAAAAATATACTGCATGACAAATCTGTACTTAATACACGTCTGTTAAAGACTTTATATGAGACAGAGGATTAATTTAGTCTAGTGTTACTACTTTATTTGTAAATTACCGCTAAGTAATTATGAATATAAATGCAGGCCTAAGAGAAACAGACAGGAAAGATCAATGATTTTAACACTCCATCAAAATATTTAATTTACTGTAACAACATCAACAAACATAACACTGAGAAAGACAAGATTTTCCAAAACTGCAAATCAAAAGTTTGAGTAGCAAGATCACAAGTGCCAAGAGGTTAAATAATCCAGTGAAAATTTCTGATTAGATTAGCTTGGTTTGTTATTTAAATTAATTAATAAGCACACTAAACCTTTTACTTATTCTGTGCAACTAATGCTATATTCTATACAGAGGCCGTGACCATTTTAGAATTCACGTTGCTTAAGTGCATTTTATCTTGATATATTGATCACACTCACACACAAAAATCAAGAAAACAATCATTTACACCACTCCTGTTCCTAGTCCTTCCCTGCCTCACCATTCAAAATATTCAGCAATGGCTGTTCCCTAATTCCTTTCCAGTTCTTGGATGTAATCCTAGTATTCTACTGCTTAAAGCATGACCAAACATAGTATATCATATCTGATCTAGATTAAGATTAATTTTCTCTAGTTTATTAATTCTATATGACATAGCATGCAGACTCATTTTACTCATTTGAAGACAGTCCTCGGAGATGGTGCACCACCAGTAAATACTGTGCCAGTGGGGAATCTATAAGGAGCAGGGAAGTTAATGAGTTACTTTGTCACAGTATTCAATGCAATAAAACATATCTAAGTAAGACATATCTAAATGGCATGATGTTAATATTCTCTTAACCAGAAATTTTTCTATATTTCCATTTATTAAACTGACAGATATTACACCTGAGCAATTTTCATAAGTCAATTACATGGGAATTTTATGGGAGAAGATTTGTTTTTTCCTCCTTCAAAGGTTGTTCTCTGTCTGCTTTTTCTTTACTGGTTTTCCTCTGTGTTTTCTGGGTATCCTTAAAATGAGCCCCTTGGTTTCTGTCTTTCAGTCCCTATTCCACTGTTGAAATCAGACAGCTTATTTTGAATCTAAATAATAATTTAGAGACATTGGTCTTATCTTGGTCTACATATCTTGGCCTCCACCTAATCAAAAATGAAGCAATGGAGTTCTTGATTTTGCAGTTACCTGTCTAGATCAGGCAGTATCATATATTCCATCTGAATCATCAGCACAGGAACAATTTCTCAGCTGAGTTAGCATCTCAGCTGACCTGTGCTCCTTGCCCTGAACTGTGTTCATTGGCAGAAACTATTTTACAAAAATTTGATACTAGGAGGCTCTTTATTAACATTCTTTTAAAAATCCATCATTCTGATTATGGTTTATTGTGAAACAGGATCAGCTAATTGGTTGGGGTTTAGTCCCATTTGTTGTTAAGACCAGTTAAAGACCTTACGGAAACAGGCTATTACTGAATAGACATCCCTGTCCCCACATGTAGCAAAGCACATTTGATTAATTCCAGTGTGTTCTAGAAAGCATGAATGGCCGATTTGTATGTGATGCCTCAACTACAGAGCATTTCTACAGTCATTGCTTAATTAAGGAGAGCACTTTCACATTACGTGCAAGAGTATAAAAGATTTATTTTGGGGTATTTAATCACACTTGCAGTTAATGCTGACTCAGGTGAAGAATTTACAGTCAAGAACCTTTAACAAAACCTTCGGATCTTTCTGTTTCCTACTACCATAAAACACAAGATTTATTCCCACACCCTCTTGGAGCTCACACACATAAAGTTAACAAATGAAGTTCCAAAAGTAAAGTGGTAGAACACAGCCATTTTCTTCACAATCTGTATTAGTCGGCTCCCTGCTGCCAAGATCTGTGTCAGGGGATGATATAAGCAGCTGCTCAAATGTAAGATTTCCCCTGTGAACAGTACAGCCAAATTTTCCAAAGTGCAGACAGATACAGGAAGCTTGCTTACTACCCCACATGCTCACAGTAACTTGCTTTCTCTGCCATTGTTTTAATAAATATGTAAGAGACAAAAAGGTGCAAGTAATTAGTGGCAATTTAGGAAAAAAAAAATGGTTAAGAATTGAGATTCCTCTTCAACACATCCCCTAATGTCCTATTACAGCCCATTAAAGCACACGGATTACTCAGGTTTTGGAGTTTTTCAGTTTCTTTTTTAAGGAGTTTGAATAGATTCAGGCATCGGAGAAGACAGGATCGCCTTGAGAAGAATGAGTCTTAAATTCTGAACCAAGAAATACACTTGTTCAGTGTGTTTTGTGATAAAGAATACCTGGGTTGAGTACAGAGAAAGCAGGTCAGTAACTTCATGGTGTGATAATGGGTGAAGTCATCAAACCTCTTTATTATGTAGAGCCTATACTTTTGATAGCTGAGTCTGAACAACACAGCTGAAACAAGAATTGAAGCCATTTGGAGAGCCTAAACTGGAAGCTGAAGTACATGTTCCAAATATGGCCTGAACAGTTCAGTACAGCAGATAAAAACACTGCGAGGTTGTGTGACAACTATACATTGTTTGTGTTGTCAGTCCTTTGTGAATAACACTCACTTGCACGTATTCTTAGAAAATATGTGGTTTCTTACCTACAGAGGAAAGAGGTTGTTAACTTTTTACAGTTTCATCTAAATATAGATGCATGCCTAGGTGAATGAGTCAATTCTGGAAATTACAAGAACATTTGTCATTTAGCAGTTGACCATCAGAATGCACATAAACCAAAGAAACATGCTGAGAAATTTGTGTTTTTCAGGCATAAGCCAGTTTTGGTTTGTATTTTTAACATACTGAAATCCTTCTTGAAGACTGGCTTTTTTCTTCTATTTACAATACTACAAGTGCTGTATTAAAGAGCTGTTGTACAGGAGATAATTCAAATAATATAATTCATTCAATCCATAGATTTTTTCATTTTTCTGGTAGTTTAGCACTTTAATGCTATTGAAATTAACCATGATATTCAATAAACAGAGTGGCAGTACAATTGAGCATTACCTCACATACTAAGACACTACAGAAGGCAAAAGTTCTAGTTCACTACATGCATTTGCTGTTCTGATCAAGCACAGAAAAACTATTGCCTGTACTGCACTGTAAGACCTCCACAGGTATCTAAACCACAGTATTTGCCTATTGAACTTTTAATCACAGAGCAGATTTAGAGGCTTCCTAGATGTGGACCAGGTAGATGTACCTGTGAAAAGAAAAACCTTAAATTCAAGTGTTTCAAAGCCTCCTGGTCTGGTGCTGCTTCCCTCCATCAACATCCATCCATAACCAGCATAATAAAAGCCAACACTGAAATGCCTTGAGGGCATTAAGAAGTCTATGCGGACAGTATTTGCTTTACAGATAAGTATTCTAGCTAATACAAGCAGCATCTGGAAGACTGATAGGGAAGAATGCTAATCCTGAGATCCAGCTCTGCTTCATCTTCCTGGTATGGTAGATGATGGTGAAAATCAGACCTTTTCCATCATACAGTGAGGGATAGAAGTGAGAATAGGGATGAAGAGGGAGACACAGGGAGGAACTGGAATCAGTGGAACAACATGTGAATACAGAAAGACTATGAGCTAGGCTACATGCCCACAAGGGTTCTGCAATGAGCGCATAGACAAGAATGAAGAGCTCTGTAGTGTGAGGAAATCTCAGTGCACTGCTTGTAAGTATCATTGATATCTGTCTTCCTTCTATCTAAAAAGTGCAATTTTAAACAAAGTTAATGTTCTTGGAATCCAAAGCAACTATCTTGCCTCATTGCTATAGGTATATTGCATGTATTCAGTTAGCCAAAGCAAAACCAAGAACCACTCAAAAGCAAGATAAAACTCTTCTACTTTTAAAACTGTGTAAGAGACAGTTTAAGATTACTGAATCACAGGGAGATATATGCAGTTTGAACTATTCCTATGTTCAGCAGGCAAATACTGATTTAGATAGTATAAATTATAAATTGTAAATTAATTGATGTAGTAGTAATCTAGCCGTTTTCTCTACGTAAAGCCATTGTGTTACAGTTAAGTTGTTCTTGCTCTTGTGGGAAATCTTTGTTTTCCCTGACAGATGCCTCCCACACAATCCCCTCTCACCCCACCTTCCCCTAGTAAACATCTGTGCAGAGCTGCTACATTATTCTGGAAAATTGTTTTTCTTCATGCAGCCTCCAGGGTCATTATTCACAAAGACTGCTAAACCTTATTAGAGATAACACTCACCTTATTTAGAAGATACAAGGGCTCCCCGGACAAGATGTATACCAAGAAGTTTTGTAAATTTTTAACAATGATCACAGAACTGTACTCTGCAAAAACCACATAGGAAAGCAGTCTAGTCTGAATTTGCTCACTTGCACATTGTGTGAACTATAGAGAAATACATGCTTGCTTTGTTTAACAGATGTATTAGTAATTACACATGCATGCATTAGTATAAGCCCTTTCAGCACAGAGGAATCAGGCAAGCAGCTATAAGCAACTCTGGGAGCTAAGAGAGGAGAGGAACAGAAATAGGAGTCTTGAGGACCTATGCCTCACTGGGCCCAAAATTCATGGCAAGTGGAAAGATGTAATAGATATTCCCTCTTCCTCTGATCTCCCACCCAATGTCCTTGCTTCCCTGAGCAGGGCTACAGCAGGCACACTGTTCACTTCTGATGGACTCCCTCTCTTCCTGGATGTCATGTCCTCAGGCCCCAGAGCAGATGTTACACGGTTATTTCCTTTGTATCCTTCTTCCAGCTCACAATGTGAATCTCAAAGGTTAAGTGTGCAATGAATACCAAAAGCCAGGTTCAGATGGATCAGGTTTGAACATTTAAAATAACAGTCATTAACAACATAAGAACAGACAAATGACCAGATTTCCATTTTATCTGTACTCTTGCCTCCAAAACTACAGTCAATGTCAGTTTTTGTTTGAAAATCCATTCTTCTGTGTTTTGTTAATTTGCAATTCCTAGTTATTTCCATACAAGCAGCATATAAGCTCATTTGCAGTCTTAAAAGCTAATAGATTCTGTCACCTTACTGTTTCCAAACTTTGGTTTACTACTGTCCAAAATCTTCTAAATAAATTTGTACTTTATATAGAAAAAAAAATTCAATATCAGTCACTGATAAAAATCTGACCTAATATGATGTTGCAGCATTATATCTTAAAAAAAATCTTTAAAAAGGAAGAAGAGGAAAAGAAATAGAAGTAAATTAGAATGACATCATTTGACCTTGCAAAAAAAAAGGCATTTGCTGTATCAAAAGAAAGGAAATTGAGAGCTAATACTGGCATTATAAGTAGAAACAATGGTTCTCTAAGCTTCCGAGAAGCAATTTTTTTTTTTTTCACTCACATGTCAGGGTAAATGATTGTTTAAAGAACCAAATCTAGCATCAAACTAATAAGTTGTCCAACTGCTGAATTAGAATCTTTCTTCTTTACCATCTCCTTGTAAAAATTTCAAAATACCCTTAAGCTGCAGGCAGTCCCATAGCCCTTTGGAACTATTCAAAGGTCAATTCCGCTGTGTACTACACCATGCAGATTACTGCACTATCCAAGGGATAAGACTCCTTTTAATCCAAAAGTGGAGTACATGTAATAAGACGTGGCCATGGGGCCTGCACTCTGAGCAGAGTTTACAGTCATTCAGTCAGAAATGGATGTATGTGCCTGTTCCAAAAAAAAAAAAGAGGAAAAAAAAAAAGCCCACCACTCATTCCAAAGTAAAATGGATAGATTTATGATTTCGTATTATTTTTATTACACATACTGCAGTGTTCTAAACATTTTCTTTCAACCAGAATATTTATTTTTCTGCTGAACAACTAAATCTTTAGTAAGTATGCCAGTCTGAGGAGCAAGTCTGACAAAAAAGGCAAGGAGGAAAATCTGTGTTACATGCATGAAACTAAAGATGTGTAAAATATTTAACTGTATGGGAAGTGGAAGATATTAAAATTTAAGCCAGTAAGGTGAGATTCTATTTTCTAAGTTTAAATGTGTTAGAAATTAGAACTATGAAATAAAGGGTTTTTTTTTAATTTCAATACATGAAGGTAATAACAAATATTGTAGTTAAAAATTAGAAATAAATTCTTTAGCCAAAGTCTTCCTTACTACATGATACTTGACATTTCACTGACTACAATAACAGTCGCAACAAGGTATTCAAAGCAGTCTTGTCAAACATGAAGACTCATGGTAGTATTCAAATTCTGTATTTGATAAAACAGATACTTTAGTGAAAAGGATTACTTCCTTTAGTCTTGAAAGAAAGCAACATCTTTCAAGTAAAATAATAATAAAGAATAGCCTTATAATAAAAATGAACTCATTATTATGAAATTCCTGTAAAATTATAAAGCATACTAAGTTTTGGTAAAAATCCCATTCCTACTGGATTCTTGGATTCTATACAAAATAAAAAGAGGGTTGTTCAACTTGACCTGCTTAGTAGTTTTTCCTTTTCCTCGTTTTATTTTGAAGATTGAAGCTGAGGTTGTGTTTCAGGAGAAAAAAATGGTGCCTTGCAATGATACCCAAACTAGTTCTGGTCTCATAAGCAGCAAATACTTTAGAACCACACTCCCCACAGGCTAATTTGGAGCCCTCTTAGAGCAATTACATAGCATTTCAGTTAGGTTAGTTAACTTTGCTTCTGGTCATTACTGAGTATTACATTAATGCAACTGTATAGATGCCGTACAAGCCAGACGGTCCAGACATTGCAATGCTCAGAGCTGCAAGTTCAAGAGCAACAAGTTTAAAACAGATTTAGTTTGATGGGAGAAAAGCATTCACTGGAACCAACAGTGTTTGTCTTTCTTTTGTCACATGAAGGAGACTATGTTTATCAGCAATGACTGAGAGACTTAAACCTCTGTGAATCCAACAAGACAGCATAAGAGCTTTTAGACTAGAGGAAAGGTAAACTGCATTTAAATAATCCCCAGGCAAAGGATAAGAAACAAAACCAAATCTCTTGCACTCTGCTGCACTAACCACTGAACAATCAAGTCAGAGTTATATGGGCATCCTTTCTTTCTGGTCTCTTCAGGTCATATCTCTGTTATTCAGGGCTGAGAAACACGGTCAGATACTCAGATCTACAAAATGAGTGGCCACTATGTATTCAGAAGTTCCTACACAGTGCTGCAGGTGTAGTGTGGGCAAAATACTTGATTAAAGACTGCAGTACCCAGAAAGTATGCAAATATTTAGCACTGCTATTAGTCTAGCTCATTTTCCTTTATTTTCAGGAGAATGTTCCTACCAAAAAATTCATCATGCTAAAATGAGTGATTTTTTCTTTTTTAGCTGACTCAAACAACAATGTTCTCCCTGTGTCCCCTAAGACTTCCTTAAATACCAGAACAGAATAATCATTGCCAAGTATTTGATTTGTCACAACATAAAGTGTTCCCTGCAGGTAAAGTCAAGAAGGCATAGTCATTTTCAGGCATGCATTGTTTAAAGGTAACAAATTACATCAAATTTACAAAATCAATTTGCTCTTCATAATATAGACGTTTTGTGGAGGATAAATCCATCATTTACAAATTAAGGTGACAAAACTCAAAAATAGCAAGGCCAAACAGAAATTATTGGTCTTTGCATCTTCAGCAGAGCTCTACTTAAATACGTATTGAAGTATTTGTTACTCTTACTGATATGACTGGCAACATCTGCGGCTGGAATGGTAACAATCCAAGATATTTATATAGCAGAAATAACTACACTGCAGGGTAGACCTATTATTATTCTGACCTATGTCATAAGATGATATATATGCTATAGGGTTTATTTCAGAAGCTTAAATAACGTTGTCAACATTTTCTTACAACCAGCTTTAATCTCTATTCCTGATATTAGTGTAGTTCCAAATTTGAATGAAAAAGAAACACTCAGGGCCATGACAAACTAAACAGTGCTGATTGTTCTTGCCAGGAGAAGCACTACAGATAAGTCTTCTGGTTCCAAAGAAGTCTTATGCTCTTCTCACTCCACTTCACATTCTGCATAAATAAAGTTCTGTTTGTATTTCTTTCCATTCAAGACACATGAGGACTGTAACAAAAACTAGCACTGATACAATCTCTTCTAAAAACATAGAATCGTCTAGGTTGGAAAAGACCTTTAAGATTATTGACTCCAACCATTAAACCATCGAGTCCAACCAGCTGGAATTGACTCTTAGTTACTGAGTGGAAAGGTTTGTTACTGTGCCAAACCTGTGTGACAACTTGTCCTGCGTAGAGCCACTGATGACAGGATAACTTATTGGACTGCATTGGGTCTGACTGAGGTGGAGTTATTTTTCCCCACAGCAGCCCTCCCAGCTTTGTGTTGGGAGTTAGAAAAGTACTGATAACACCCCCGTGTCGTGGCTACTGCTGAGCAGGGCTTGCACAGCACCAAGGCTGGGGTTTTTTCCAACATCCCCTCTGCAGTGGGATGGAGTGGACAAGATCTTGGGAGAGGACACAACCAGGACAGCTGACCTAAACTGACCAAAAGGATATTCCATACCATATGACATCAGCTCAACAATTCAAGCTAGGAAAAAAAAAAAATAAAAAAAGAGGAGGAGGGTGAGCAGCTAGTCCTCTGGAGCCTTGTTCCACAGGAAAGGGGTTGGACATCACCTGCTGAGAGGAAGCAGCGAATAAATCTTTGTTTTCTTTTGCTTCTGTGCATGGCTTTGGCTTCTGCTTTTTATTAAACTACCTTTATTGTGACCCTGAGTTGTTTGTGGTTTTGTTTTTGTTTGTCTGTTTGTTCTTTGTTTTTGTTGTTGGGTTGTGGAGTGTTTTTTTTTCCATATTATTTTCTCCCTCTTGTCCTGTTGAGAGGCAGGGAGAGGAGTGATTGAGAGGCTTGGTGGGCACCCGACGCCCAGCCAAGGTCAAGCCACCTCATAGAAATACCTATATCATTTATCTACAGGTTTAGTCATATAAAAATATCTCATGAGTAAAATACACAGAATCAGACTATGTTACAAAAATCTACATTTACAAAACTCTACAGGGCAGAAACTGAAGCTTATTTCATATCCAGCTCATCAGAAAACAACAAAAGATACACAGATTCCATTAAAAATAAGATGAATGTCCACCACTTAATAAGCACCTTAGCTCTAAAATGATTAATAGTGCACTTTATTAAAATTAAATTACTTATATTCGTGTCTAAGCATAAACCTAATTTAAATATTTTTACTTAAAACACTTGCATAAATAGTCAGGATTACTTAAGAAGTCAGATTAATCTGTTCTAATGTATATAACTATTTCCATGAGCCATTGCTGAGTGATTTGGAACTTAAAATTGCATGCAAGCTATAGTTTCTAAATGTTTACCATTTAAATGATGATCTCCAAAGAAACTTCTATAATTGTTTGAGAAGTTGCTCCTAACATATACCCAAGGCAAACAATGTGTTCTTAAACTAATTTTTCCCCATAAAAATAACTTGCAAGATATATCATTGTCATTGCCAGTATTGTAATAAAGCAGGGAACTGATACAAATCCAGTAGGAATTTAAATAGGTGCATAGAGGTCTTAAGGGAGATGAATGAGATGAATGTCCCAAGCAGTGATGGGATTTTTAGATCTAACTCAAAGACAATCAATGTGATTTATGCTTTTTTCATTGAGCTTGTATCAGCCCTGTGAAAATTTATATCAGCTATAATAACATCAATCACCTTGAGAGTTTGTTTACGGCCTCTGTTTTGTGAAGAAATGTCAGTTTATTGGTGCTTCTTAGTAAAAATGCATTTTACCTATATATTATACTTTATTTTATCAGTGGATAAATCAATATACTGCAGTTTTAGAGGGATACTGCTTTACAGGTTACTTTCTGTCAAAATCCTACAAGACAGTTAAAAAGCTGCATCCTGTGAAGTGAAAGCCTTGACCACCTTTAATGTCAATAGCTGAATGTTCTAATATCCTGTGAAAACTTCTCTGCACTAGAGACCAGTTTTGCATTAATGAACATTTGTCTATTTCTTTCATTTTACTACCAACAACATGGGGAAAACAGGAGAAATAAAAAGGAGAAACAAGTCAATTTCATTTTAAAAAGTATATTTATACACAGTCACATTATACACAAGAGAAGTATTAATTGCATAAGCACTGATGAAAGAGAAAAGAAAATTTATCAATTAAAAGAGGTATAAGGGCAGCTCATTTCTCCATTAAATTTAAGAAAATTAAATAAACTTGTTCATTTAATGAAGGTTAAGAGGTAGGTCATTGGCAGTGGCATTATCTTTTAATGAAAAATAGTAAATCTGGACTCTTTCAACTTTCTCTATCTCCTTACTCCATGATGAATACAAGAGGGGGAACAGGACATGAAAGCAAGCTCCTTTGGAGCATTACACTCAGTTTAAAACCAGCAGCATTAAAGTCTTGGTTCTACAAATTTAGCAATAGTTTTGCAAGGTCTAAATCCATTATCTTACAGCCAGCTTGAAGAAAAAGTGCAGTTTGACCCTCTCTGTACAGATTCCTATTTTAGACAAGAACAGAAACACCAAGTAATTTGCTTAATTAACCATTGAATTCAGACTTGCAAATGGTAATCCTAATAAGTTTACACAATTGATCTAGAGTGCAAGAGTTATTTGCTGGAGAAATCAATGAATTTTTATTAGTGAATAAATTTAAAGTTAATAAGTTTCAGACAATTTCCAGATGGTGAAGGGGGACTATATTTATTGAACAAATTATTCATCACCCCCCAGTTCCAGAGCATAACATAAGTCCAGGGATATGACACTTAGCAGCCTAATGTTAAGAAAAGCTACTGAAATATTCTGATGTCAGTGTAGCTCTTTATCCCCTCAAAACCCAACAATTTTATTCAATCTGTAGGCAGGGTTTGTTTTTTTTCTCCTGGGGGTGCATTAGGAAACAACTTGGGAGACATTCTTTTCTTTCACATTGTTTGGTTTCTAGGCAAAAGGCAAAGGTGTTTTGTTTTTTTTTTTTCCTTTAAAGCATTATTCTGAATCATATTAGATAAAATTGGAAAGGATTTTTCCTCATTATGACATTCAGAGTTTAAAATCTGCTTACACACACATACATATATGACAAATAATGCAGAAACAAGTGTGTGTTTATGCATATTTATATACTCAAGTTGTTCTAAGGCTAAATCACCTCTCACATTTCTACCCCACAACTCAAATACTTAATTCTTTTTTCTTTCCATTTTTTTTTCCAAAATATTGCTCTAAGTTTTTCCAGAATTCTATTGGTACTACAGTGTAGCTTTAGAATAATTTCTGATAAAGCTTTTGTTTTGTTTTGTTTTTTTCACAAAGGAATTAAATGAACACTGTGTGAGTGGTCTACATGAACTGGAAGTTATCCATGACTGTTGGCACTGGGGAAATCATGAGCATATCAGCAGATTTTTGTCTGGTTGTTTTCTGTATAAAATAATAAAAACAATGTTTTAAAATACTGCTCCTAAATGACTTTATATATAAACATATAATTTTAGGGTTTTTAGCAGTGCTATGCCAACCAGCAGGTAACATTCATTATTGAGTTAATAACCAGAAAATGTATTTTCCTTTGACACTGGAATGGAATTGGGCATTATATTAAAAGGGGAAGAGGATTCTTTATCCTTCACCTATCATCTGGCAGCTAACCAGTTTCAAAACTGAATTTCCAGTTTGAATCTCAGCCTGGTGGAGTACCACACCAATACTGGAAACAACTACAGGGCAATATGTAAAATAAGAATATATTCCCTCCTGCAAATTAGAAGGGGAAAACACAAACACACAGCAGAAAGGAGGTAAACAGGAAAGGACAGAGCAGGAAGGTGTGTCATCTTCCAGGCACAAGGAGCTGTAGGGTGAATCACTTTGGAAGCGGACAGAACACTCTTGTTATGGTGTAGGAGTGGAGTGTTAGGAGGAATTGAAAGTATTTTCAAAGATAACGGACTTGGGTCAAACTAATCTTTTATTACCAAGGAAGGATTATATTTCCTGGCAACTTCATTTGACCTAAGAAGTATAAATGCCAAACTGTTCTGTGCCTCATTTGATGCACTAGAGTGTTCATAGCTATTTCAGTGACAGAAATGGTTTCAGTTCCTGGAAATTTGTCATTCTGAAGACAGTCTTGCCTACTGCTGCCATTATTGTTGAGGTCTGAAGATAAAACAGATTCAGGCTTTACAAGGATAGGCAATGTATCTTATAGTGAGTACAGGCAGACAAGATCTCAGATGCTATATCCCTTTCATAGATCTGTTGAGATATTACTTCTCCTTACAAACATGATTTGATGAATGCTTAAAAACTAGATGCTTTTTTATAAATTCCTGTTTTCTAAAGCATAAATGAAAGCAGACAAGGACTTCACTATGCTGATTTTGACCTAGTGAAAGGTCCTCTCGTCCCACAAAATTTTCCTGAAGCAGAAGAGGTTGCTTGTACATAAAAATAGAATAAGTCATAGGATGGAAAAATAAATTACTTTTCAAATTAAAAGAATGTAATGAAGTTCAAAGCCTACTTTCTCCTGTTCATGTCTGTCTTCCTCATATTTGCCTACAGCTGAGTTCTGGTATATGATTTCTACAGATAAAATTTGACTTTCTAATGAAACTAAATTTTTTGCATTCCTCCCAACAAGTGTTTTGTTTTCAACTGTATTTATGTAATAAAAGACAATTTTTCAGCTACAAAAGTTACGAAACATCTTCAAAGAATAACAGCCATCACTAACATGCAAAGCAGTTAGATTTGTAACTGGAGAGCTTTGCATGATTGAACTCGTCAACCTTAAAGCATTTAAATTGCATGTTTTCTAGGGTAACAAAGACAAGACATGGATATAATTCACCAGTTCTCACTGCAGTAAGTACTTGAAAAGTCAGCACTAATAAAATATTCAGTTATAGAATAAAAATGTTTAAGCTGGTTGTTAATAAAAGTGTACATGCAAATTCTGCCAGATGCCAAGAAGATCCACTGTGTCTGAGGTGAAATTACCCCTCCAACTGAATGATTAAGATACACTTTCAAGTGGCAATAAACTGTGGGCTCTATGGTTGGCTGTTACTTCTTCCAACCTCTGAAGAGATTAAAGATACCATAGGAACATTTTAATCCAATTTCATAACTAGCATATGATATCAGTGAAGCTGTGTGAGTTTCTAATTTTCCAGTACTCATTTTGAACTACCTTGGCTGTGGTGTTTACTATCATGGAAATTAAGCAATTAGAGGGGTACTGATCTACCTTTGCACCTTTCAAAAGCATTTCTTCATCAACTTCCTATTTCTCCAAATATCCTCCAAAACTTGAGAGGCTGATGAAATAATACCAAAGTTTGACTTGCTTCCTTTAGAAAAGATTAATTCAGGTACCAACATGATTTTACTCTTTTTGGTTTGTTTCATTTTAATTTTGGAATCCTTTCCCAAAGTTGGTAGCTGACACTAATTCACAGACCAGTTTGTTGCTGCTGAAAATCCCTCTCCTCTAAGAAGGTTTTCACCAGTTCTAGTTATTTTATGAGACACTTGTCATCTTCACAATATTTAAACACATCACAAGGTAAAACCTTTTCATACTGAACTGATTCTACAGACTAAAGACATCACAGGCCATTTGTTCCCTGCTTCTTTGAAAATAAACAGAGGCAACTTCAAGAAATTTCTCTGAAAAAACATAAACTAGAAAATGGGCTCAGTTTATTACCAGTTCTATTATAACGAATCTGCTGCACACAAGCATACAAGACATTCTGCTGGCAATCTGGGACGTTTTTAATAGCTAATGCACATAAGAACACTATTAAGCTTTTTCAGGCTTACTTTGTGCCCAGTTCTGTAGTTATTGTCATTCTGTAGCAGACTCGGTGAAATCACACCACATCAAACCTAAGTGAAGCCAGAGTCTGTATTCTCCTGCTGCCTCTAGCTTGGCCTAATTAGTTTAAAGAGCTTGGCTAAAACTTGCCCCTTGATATTTTGAAATCAAAATATGCCACCACCATCACTGTATATATACTCAGGAAGGCTGTTTGTTTTAAGAGATTCCAAACTGCCATGCTAAGCAGTTGTTCTGCCATTTTTCTCCTCCAGGGAAATTGAAGAGAAGACATTACAGTAGATGTAGTGCTTACATGTCAGAATACAGTTAAGTTGCTAGTTTATAGGACTAGGGCTTATTTAGACAGAATACAGCTCCATAAATCCTTAATCTTATCATTTATATCCTTTGAAAATTTTTGCATATCTGAAAGAAAAATGAAACTGGCCATCCAGTCTCAAATAGCAGAGAAGTGAGATGACAGTTGTAAGAAGAAAACCAAGAGTAACAGCAGTCCACAATAAGAGTTTGTGCAGAATAAGATCTCATTTTCTGGACATAATCAGAAACAGTGCAATTAAAAATGTATCTTAATGATGTGGAATATTTGCAAGGCTATATGCAAACGTACCATGTAAACATCATTTTCCTTTTACCTCTGCTTCATAATAAAGGTCATCTCCACTTAGACGCCATATTTTCTTTCTATTTCCCATCTTTCTCCTAAAGCTTCCCATAATCTACATTACAGAAATTGTATTGTGCTAGAAGGTGGAGACAATGGTGTTATGGTTCTTAGGATTTAATTCTTCATTGTCACAGAACACTGACAGAAAATTATAACAGTAGCCACACAAGCAATTTGTCCCCATATGTTCTGACATAGTAACTTTCAACTATAGGAATTACCACTTAGGAAAGGGTTTTGAGGGAAAAGACAGATAGTCTGCTTAGACTTTGTCTTTAATATTTGTTGGTTTTCCTTAGTGGGCTCTCTCCCACTTTTTGGAGATTCCCTGACATCTTATCAATAAGCAGCAGTATTTAAGTAATTGCTCAATGTACCCACCAATAAATACTATATTTTTCACAATTTGCAGAACTTTTTCTTATCAGTTGTTTCTAAATTTTCAGTGAGTGATTTTATAATTGTGTCAGGTTATAAATAATATGGTTAATTGAAGATTTTTTGAAGAACTTTCTTGTATGAAAAGAACAGAAATGTCCCTTGATTCTGCTACTTCTCAATGCACTGTTTCATTTTGGCACAGACAAAAGAGAACCTTTTCAGACTATATAAACAAAGTCTGTTTTAAAACAATGAAGAGATATCTTACATCACTTAACTCCTAGATAAAAGCGAGCACAAAGGTTGTTAAACACTTTGGAAACCAGAAAAATCATTCCTCATAATCTGAAAGAGATCAGAATCTACCCTGCCCCAAGACCCTAAACACAGCAGAAAGGAATCTGCTGAGACAAATAAATCACCTATCTCTTTTCATTAACTACAAGGAAAATCCATAGTAACAAAGGCTGCAGAAGGAACCTGGTTTATAAACTGCAACAACAAACAGTGCAACTGCAAGTGACAGAACTAAACTCAGGTTCTCCCCTGGGGTGCCCACTTAAGCCATGCTGATATTAACAAGAATGATATATGATTAGTCAGAAGAAAATCCCTGTGGCACACAGGAGCTCCCAAAATGCATTAGCATGGGAAATAAAACATACCATTGCTAAGAGAAAAAACCTTTTACTAATTGGTTCATCTCTCAGAATGATTAATCTGCAGCATCATTTTTTTTTTTTTTTTTCAAAATCTATCTGGGTTACAGAAGCAGCAGCACCTCTGCTCATCTGCTACAGAATTATGCAGGAACACATCCAGAGCCCATTGAAAACAGGCAAATGGACTCCTGCATTCCATATTAACCACCAGGTATCAGTGCTGCCCACAGCAAACCACACACCCTTTCCCCACTCTCTTTGACTGACAGTTTATATGAGCTGAACTGGGATGATTCTTTGCTTTTGTACATCCCACAACATGGGAACATTGGTTTCAGCTACAGCTAAGTCTTAAAACCCAGTCTCTCTCTAATACTGAGATAGGACTCTTTAGGGTCCATGTGGCTTTAAGGGTCAAATGGTACACACAGAAAATAGAGAATATAATCTAAGGAGATCACTAGTCACAGCTATATGATGTAGATATGTAAATGTCAGGAGGAAAAAAAAAAGGAAAGATAGAAAAATATAGCTTTTCTTTTAAAGATATAATTTTCTTTTGGCAGACAGCAACTTTAACAGATGTAGCTTTTTTGACTTTGCTTAAATCTGTGCTTTTAGAAACACAATGCTTTCATTTCTGTAGATTTTGAAAGGCTTATACTTTTCCATTGTTCTTCAAAGAAATGTGCTATGAAGGAATAACACAAGTACAACATAACACAAATGATTATGTACATGCTAAATAAAAGATGAACACATTTCTGTTTTAGAACAACAAAAACCCCACACAGGATTGTTCCTTACTTCAAAAAAACATCTGGAAGAGGCTTAAAAGAATGCTATTCAGTTCTCAGGTGTTGTTAGATTGGACCAAAATGGGTTAAATTAGTGAAACCAAGTTCATATTAACTGTCAGATTATTACATGCAGCAAGCTTGGATAAGAAGTAGATGTTTCTGTATCTATATTAGCATCTAATATTATTCACTAAAATTAAGCAAAATGAACTGGGTTTGTGCATTTGTTGGTGACAGCTGCCATGGGAGATGGCTTCCACAATAAGAAGAGCAACATTCTCCTGAAATAGTACAGGTATCATCCTTTGCTTGCTAGTTTTGGTGAGTTAAGATCAGCTTAGTCAAAATTAGAAAAAAAAATAAAAAAAATAAAAAAAAAGGAGGCATGCTTTTCTCAAAATCCTTTAAGATCAGGCATACATAAACGGCCAGGGAAAAAAGTAAAAGGTATTGCCAACAGAAACATCAGAACCAGTATATATACCTGACTGTTACATGTTAGTTAAGAACCCAGTAACACATGAATGTGGCCCCCCCGCCTCTCTTGGCCGACCCAAACAAAAGCCCAGAGAACAATACAAAGCATGAGCAATAACACCACCTGCACTACTGCCCCACTCACCTGTGAAATTACTCCTGGCTGAAGCAGGTGGCTCAGGAGGCAGGGGGTGAGAGAAGCTGTATGCAAGGGAGGTAGCTGTTCCCAGCCACTGGTGTCCAGCTCCTCCATGCTGAGATACCCAAATTCACCACGTAGTGTCTTGCTGGCCTGTTTTCAATGGCAGTGGCCAGCAGTAGGGTCAGGTGTGCTCCTCAGACACTACCACCAGGGGGTCTTTAAGTTGAGGCAATTGTCTGGACCAAAACAGAGTCCCTTTTCTGAGTGGGTGGGAGGAAGAAAGTCAAAGGCTTTTGCTCACACAAAGCTTCACAGTCCAACCAAAGCCCATCAGTTCCTGCCAGGAGAGAGCGTGGAGAGCAGCCATTTCTGTGTGAAGTACTGGGGCGTGGGACACAATAAACCCTTCCCTCCCCTGCAGGCTCATGCCAATGGTCTTCCTTCTTGGACATGAACAGCTGCTGGAGTTGTACTCAATAACTTTAAGAGTAAATCAGCAACTTGGATTCTCATTTTATCCAATTCAGGTGCCAAGTGGTACCCAGCTCCCTATCCACGCCCAGAAAAGCCCCTTCATTACTTGTGGCACACGGTGTATCTCAGGCCAGAGCACACCATGAGATACGTGGGATGTGGCAATACATGGGGCAGAGCAGAAAGCTAGAAGTGGGGCACGGAAACTCCCAACATGAAGAAGGACCAAAGACCTGGGAGTTCACTGAGAAAGCAGACGAGAGACAGAGTGAGCGAGCAGCTGTGGGGCCTTCCCTCACCTCCTGGTCCCCCGTGGCTGCCCCCAGGGGAGCCATTTTACCCCACTCTCTCTCTGGCCTAAACCAAGACCTGGTGTAATCCACGTGGCCCTTCAGCAGGCAGCTGGGGCTTGCTTGACAGGCAGGCCCAGATCTCACCCCCTCAATCACTGCTCCTTCCCTGCAGCCTCCTGCCTGCCCCCTTTCTCCTGTAGCTGCCTCCCACCCATCGTCTCCCAGGAGAGATTGGGCTGAGGAGACAGGGCAGGCTGAAAGGGAAAAGAAAGATCCAGAGCGCCCCAAAATGTGGATGAAAAGGAGCTGCTAGAAATACCTGGAGAACCCCAGGGGAAGGAGCAGGTGCATAGAGGTGGTACAAGAGCCCCGTGGGACCCAGGCAGGTCTCATGGCTCTGTTGTGTGCTCACCCAAATACCCACCCCTGCTTCACAGAATGAACCCACGCACAGACCCTGCCACTCTTAGATCATCTATTCACATACTCCCTCAAATCCCACAGAACTGTGTTAACTCGTTGCTCTCCTCATATTGTAAAGAAGAAAGGAGAAGAGGTGAGACTTTTAAAATGCATTTCTTTCTGCTCCCATGTTCCCAGACATCTTTGAAGCCAGGCATAAAATGATTTAGTAGTTTTGAAGGAAAACAAATAAAAATGGTTTCCTAGCAACAGGACGTGCGGTATTGGTCCCTGAGGAATCTTGTTTTCAAGGCTTTGTCTATTTACTAATGTTGGAATGAAAGTACTAACATATATTAATGTGATTTGTTCAAACAAAGACAAGCCTATGTGGCTTTTCAGCAATGTAGATGTGGAAAAGCATGGTGTTAAAAGAACTAATTTTCCTGAAAAAACAGCAAGGAATTTCCAAACTGAAAAACAAATACCTAGTATACCTTCATCAGCTGTGGAGAGCATTAGATCCTCAAATCATACAGGTAGGAGACAGTTATAGCCCACCTGCAAACCTGACAAGATCTATTTCAAAACACAAACCTAGAAGTACCTAAAATTGCAGAATAGTTAATTTTTCTAATATATGAATAGCATTCCAGAGGTATCAATCCAGACTTACCATTTGAGATATTTGGCAAAAAAAATTTAGAGGCTGTCAAACTTGGACTGTCTGATGGCTGATAACACTTTGAGTGGGAGAAGAAAAGTGAATTAAATACCAATATTTAACCCATCTGAGATGCTTTAGAGCCTTCTGAATCCAACATATGTACAGGAGGATACAGAATTCTTATTTTTGAAAACCAGTACTATCTTGAGGCATTGACTGTCAGGAGATGTGACCAAAATCAAGTGCTTAGATTAAGAGAACATGTACAGTTGTATTAATCAAAGTAACAGAGATATGATCCTAGGCCACTTTCCATCAGAAAAGGCAGAGAAAATTTCAGAAATGGCCATTGCAGGACTTGATTGCGTACCCTACTGAAAAGCCTATCTATTGTAGGAGCAGCTTAACAAACTACAGTGACTATTAATTTGTTCCATCATGGAAATACCTTTGGTTTTATTTATTGGAACTAATTCCTAGAGTGAGAATAGCTGTATTATTTTGGAAAAAAAGAATTCCTTTCATCATGATATTACCCTGAGAACAATTTTTTATGTTTGTAAAAGAGTCAAAAAGAATAGAGAAACATAACATGCACAAAAAAATAACAATGTATACATTTGCCATTTTAAGGCAATCTGTGTATCTCCAGGTTTTGATCATTTAATATGAAGATGAAGCAAACAAGTGCATAATTTTCAGAGAAGGGAAGTAACTCCTTTTATGCTAATTGCATTTCTATTGGCTCTATCTGAAAAATAAGTGCAAACTGATGAAACATTACGTGTAAGAAAATGTATTACCAAAATAAAATAATTGTACAAGTAACCAAATATGGGAAATAAGAAGAAAAAACATATGTATGCTTCCTGCTCGTGCAGGAAATAAAATAGTCGGGAATTAAAATGTGCAGGGGTTAAATAACAATAAAGTGGGAGTAGGGCAGATAAGGAAACCATAACCTTCTATTTGCCCCAGCCACCCTTCAGATGCTGCTGTTCATGTTAGAACAAAGATTTGCCTGGCTACACTAGGAATCAGTCTGGGAAAGTGATCTAACTTCAAAAAGAGTAAAGCTTTTGCTTTTCCCCTTTTCCGGGGAGTGTGGAGGGAGGGGGATCCACTGAAACCCAAATTCAAGAGCACACTTATGAAAGGAGTGGGAACAAGGGACAGATACTGCTTGTTGCAAATGTTTTTTATTGTGAAACTATCATGTAAGACAATTACCTATTTAGGAGAGATTGCCAAAAATACCTCTGCAAATTTCATGTTCCTTCAAACAAGCACATCTACCAACTAGCTTATTTTATAAGGCTTGTCTTGATATCAGAGAACCTTCACACATGGCAAGAATTCATGTCTGCTTGGAATGCTTTTATCGTGTCTTTCACCAACTAAAATATAGAAATCTGCCCCTGTTAAAAAACCCCAAACAACAGTTCTGAGGAAAATAAAAGTTTCCTTTTTTAAATCTGCCTATACTTATAAAAAGCCATTATTCCTTAGTAGTAAAAGTGAGATGATCTATAAAAAAATAATAGAAATACTACTTAGAAGGGTGATTGAATTCTTCACGATTCTATGCTTCCAAAGAGGACCAAAAAAAAAAAAAAAAGAGAGAAGATAGAGATGTTTCCCTTTGGAGGAAGCATTCTATTTTACCCAGATACAGTGCTGGTTGAGACCCTGAGCACTCTAGCTCTCCCCCTTAGACCCACAGTTAAATGTGAAGCTGAATAACCTGGTAGAGGTCATTCCTTCTGAGACTGCAGAAGCTGATTGATGCAGCTGGATAATGCAGCGGACATGCTGGTGTTGGTCTCCTGGGTTAAAGATACAATAGTAAACTAAAAGAAAAAAGAAATCAAGAATTAAAGGTGGGGGAAAAGGTTTTTAGATAGAAGGACAGTACTGAGTTTCTAAGGACTTTTTGTTGCCATGAGCTCTCAGTAATATAAAGAACTTCTATCTTCTTGTTCATAAATAGAGGGTCTTAATATCAAACAGTGTAGCAATGGCTCTACCTAAGAAAGCAGTCCTGGTACTTTTCATAGCTAATCTGCTTCAGAAAAGAATTAATGTCTCATGAGTATGATGAGACTATAAGTTGTCATCTGTTTCGAGACTCTAGTTGTGTAATTGTGACTTTGATCAAAGGAGTAATTCTGTTTGCTTGTATTTTCAAGTGATGTGAAATTAAGCAGCCTGCTCATCATTACTGATGTAGACAGATGCACTATGTGCTGACTGGGTTCTGGGGAAAAAGATACAAGCACCATTGATACAGTAAAAAAAGAGAGGAAAAATGAAAGCGAACAATACGCAGATGAGAGACACTGACAGAAAAACATAATCTTGTCTAGATTTCTAATAGGAAGTAGTAAATTACACTCTATCATTTAACATACCTGTAACTTTCTGAAGGGATACATCAGTTGTGAGCTCTTATAAAAGCATTTATACCATACGCTGTTCTGAGACAGTGACTTCAGCTGCAGCTGTGGCTAAAAGGGAAAGCCAGTTGAAAACCAAGGCTGAGCAAACATACTGCATGAGTGCTGAATGTAATTCTGTTAGGAATGAGAAAGAGGAGAAAGAGATACATACAGTACTACCATACATCCATACATATCCACAGAACCTGGATACCATGGCTTCTTATTAGCCTGCCTAATTTGTTTTCTTGTGTTTAGTAGTATCTGACTTTTAGCCCTATATCATGGCTTTGATTCTCCTGTGATACTCTGCACAAGTAGAAAATTTTTGTGATACAGAAGTGTGCCGCATTACCCATATCATTATCTGCTTCTACTAAAAAATCCAAATCCTAAAAGTCTTTGCAGTATTTTCCAATCCTTAAAAAAAGTCACAATATTTCCCTTGAAAATCTCCTGTAGCAGCAAGCTCCAGCTATACACTATATATTGCATTTTGGCTTGCTAATAAAAGCAGTAGTCCAAAACATTTGTATTCTACTGCAGCAGGAAATCTGGTGGGAGTAAAATAAAGTAACATAATAGCTGCTTCTTGTATAAAAAAATATTTCTATACTGAAATGACATGCTTTCTGGTCTATGTGCATACATTGAAAAGCTCCAATGTTATTTGGGTTTTATAAATGATATAAATAATACAACTAACAAACAGCATATTATTCCTATTCTTTATATTACTTGCTAGCAGCAGCAATGTCAGCAGCAGTATACAATTTAATAAAACAGAGAAATCAAAGCACTGTCATTCAAAAATAAAATATCCTCACATCATCCAGAACCAATTTACTGTAGTCTGACCTGAAATAGTACAGTAACCAACTATTTACATCAGTTGACAATCTGGTGCTGCTAATGTTGCCACCATTTTAGTGTGGGTATTGTGATCAAAACTCAAAAGGGTTATAAATAAGGAATAATTTTTATATTAGAAGAGAAGAGGCTAGACAAAAGTTTGTTTTACTGCTTCAGTATCAAAACAGCAATAAAATAAAATCTTAAGAATCATAGGGAAAGAAACAAAAAAAAAAGTTTTCAAAGATACAAATCTGTGGTGTAATTGCATGTTGAGTGTGAAGGTTTAGGTCCCCTATTCAAGAGAAGATGTTATAGAAGTAGAATTATAGAATCATTTAGGTTGGAAATGACCTTTAAGTTCAAGTTCAGTTGTAAACCTAGCACTGCCTACCACAAAATCATGTCCCTCTACATCACCCTCTAGGGGTGGTGACTCAACCACTTCCCTGGGCAGCCCATTCCAGTGCTTGACAAGACTTTTAGTGAAGAAAGTTTTTTGTAATATCCAATTTAAACCTCCCGTGATGCAGCTTGAGGCTGTTTGCTTTAGTCCTATTACTTGTTACTTGGTAGAACAGACCAACCTCCACCTCAGTATAGCGTCCTTTCAGGTAGTTATAGAGAAAAATAAGGTCTTCCCTGAGCCTCCTTTTCTCCAGGCTGAATAACCCCAGTTTCCTCAGCTGCTACTCATAAAACTTGTGCTCTAGATCCTTCACCAGCTTTGTTGCTCTTTTTCGAAGTGAGGGGTCCAAAACTGAACACAATACTCAAGGTGTTGCCTCACCAGTGCTGAGTACAGGGGGACAATCACTTTCCTAGTCCTGTTTACCATACTATTTCTGATACGAGCCAGGGTGCTACTGGCCTTCTTGGCCACCTGGGCATGCTGCTGGTTCATATTCAGCATCTCCAGATCCTTTTCTGCTGGGCAGCTTTCCAGCCACTCTTCCCCAAGCCTGTAGTGGTGCATGGGGTTAAAACCAGACAAAAGTAATCAAAGGTGTAAAACAATTTTCATACGAACAGCAAGAAGATTCATCTTGCAACACACAGTACTTTAAAACATCTGTAAGGGAATAACAGGCTCTGTACTTTACTTGACAGGTTAGAAAGGCCAACTTATCCCTCATGTCAAAACTAGGGGTTGCAAAAGTGTCTCTCACAGATCTTATCGTTCATGCCAGCTGGAAGGCTCTCTTGGGTACTCAGGTGAAATTCATCCAAGAGGAGGATTGCTCTGCTCACCTTATAGGATATGAGCATCTGAGACTCTTCTTCCCTGCTCTATTCTCTGAGCCATCTGTTAATCTCCCTTGACTTGTTCTACAGCTGCCCTACATATACAGACAGCAGAGTGTTATAGACTTCTACAGTCTAAGATAAAGTAGTTACAAGTGTGTTGGGGATCCCAAGCTGTTTTCAATTAGATGTTGTCAGTTATGAAGTAATTTAACCTGAATAAATCACTGCCACAAGTAATTGCCACCTAGCTGTAGCTGAATGTAGGACCAAATCTGAAACTTGAAAAGGAAGAAATCTTAGAGACTAAAATGTTTAGCATGTTTAGCCATTCCCACCATTAACTCATTTAAAGGAATTGCTCTCATGCTTATATTTTTCTAAATTACTGCCATAGTTTTGTATATAACTTAATAGAGTTTTAATTGCCCTGATTAAGCACAGAAAATGCTTTGCAACTAAAGTGGGGATCACATCTGCTTGGTTGCTCACCCTCTAGTTGTAAACTGTAGGTGGGAGGGAGGTCCCAGAGTTTCCGTCTTTATTTTATGACTAAGAAATATGTCTGGCAAAGTCCAATGTTTTGTAAAACTGGGCCTCATCCAACAACTAAAAGCTTATTAAATAAAATAAAAAGTGGTTGCCACTGTCAGCTGTGCCAGGCTGTCTGCTTTTCTAGTAAATCACAGTACTGTAAGCTGCCTTTAATTATGTATTCACACAATTTGTTATACAGGGAGAAACACTTTCTTGCTGACCACAGTTAAACTGGCCATAAATTTTTATTCATGAATCACAGAAATAAAGAAATTTTTATCTGAAAAGCTGCACATTAAAAATTCATGATGCAAATATTGCACATTTATGTAGTTAGACAAGCCTTTCTTCAGAGTCACTCTGTTGCATTTTCCAGGGAACAGTCGATTCCAATTCCCATCACTGCAACTCACTGGCTCAGCTGCCAGCAAAGAAACAAAACCAGCTTTGTTTAAGCAGCAGTACTGCCATACTGGCAAATTGACACCTGGCACAGAAGAGTGCTGTGCAAAAAGCTGACTGTTCATTTCATAGGTTCATAGAATGATTTGGAAGGGAACTTAAAGATCATCTAGTTCGAAGCCCCCTAACATGAGTAGGGACACCAATCACTAGGTTGCTCAAAGCCCTATCAAACCTGGTCTTGAACAGATCCAGTCTTGGGCCATCTACAACCTCCCTGGGCAACAAAGGCCAGTTAATATGTAGAAAATTAACTCAAAACAAAGACAATTGCTTGTGTGATCTTTTCAAAAACAAAACAATCAACAAAAAACCAAAAGCAACAAACTAATTCTGGGATGCAGGAGAATTTGCCTCCAAAACAAGGCTTCCTTTCCGTTTCATTTTTTTTTTAAATGTCTTTATATTAAAAGTAGAGTGATATATTCTTTAAAAAAAATCATAATGGAAAATATACCTTGCATTTTGTGAATGTGTAATTAGAATAACATTTCAATAAAATTGGTGCTTTAGGGAAGGAAGAGAGGGAGAGGTCACACAAGTTAAAAAATTTCGTCTCGATTTGCAATTGCTACTGGTCAACATGAAAACTCAGTTTCTGGCTAATGTTTTGAAAAAAAATATGTCATATGGCATTGGGTATCATCACTGTAGCAAATTCCTAGATTACATCTGTTTATTATGTAACTGGCTTATTTCTCTCTCTTTACAGCAAAAATTTGAGCATCATCATTCATAGTTACTCAACTTTAAAACAGTCTGATGTCTTTTTTAATGAAGTAAGGAAATAAGAGTCATTTCTTAGAAAGTTGAGAATCTTTTCCTTTCTTCTCGTAGCACATAAATACCTATGAGAAAATGGAGCCTGGTTAAGTCAGGTGCAACACACACAAACAGGAAGAGTAAATGTAAAGAGGAAGCAGAGGATGGTGAAATAGGGAAAGCCATAAAAGAGCCTGGTTTTACAGCCAGTAAACTGTCCCCCATAGCTTGAGAGACTTGAGGCTCGGTCTGCATCTGACCTATTAGCTGAATAGAATAAATGCAATAAAGGCACAGGCAGGTAAAATATGCTATAGCACTCTGAAAGCAAGCCTAGTGATCTAGAATTATATGCCTAATGTTGAGCTATTATGCATATTTTACACTTGCAATTTGGGTGTTTAAAGCACTGTAGTGCACCATTTTTCAATATATTTTTGAAGAGCAGCAAACATTAATATTTTTTCAGAATACTATACATCAACAATATTACTGTCTCTGAGGCCCTGCACATTGGGGTTTTTTTGCTAAATGGAATTTTAAACTCAAAGGGACGTGATGTGAGTGTTGATAGCAGCTCAGCTAATCAGAAGAGAGTTGCTTCCACTCAAACTTCTGCAAACCTTTGCTATATTTGAGCTGAAAATATATTTGCTGCAGTTCTGAAGATTTGCATGTGTAACTACTGCTGTGAGAACAGTGGCCTGACACTATGGGTTTTGCTGCAGAGGAAGCCCTACTCTATTCAAGACCAGGCTTAAACGGTTACAGATTTTCAGATTCCTTATTGTGCAATATTAACATGCCATGTAGAGCTAGAAACCTCCACATTGCTTCTAAACCAAGAAACAACACAAATTGTTGTAAAGTATAACATTAAAACAGTAAGATTTTCAAATTATTCACTATAAATTTTGAACTTACCCTTTTGAATGGTTCAGAAAGTAGGCTATATGCATTCATTTAAATATAGAAATTTCTGTAAGGTATGTTTATGGATAATATATTGTGTTTATATTTATAGGAATAGATGCAACCTGAAAGAAATTAATTTTTAATTAAAAATGATGATTTAGACACAAAAGCACGTAGTAGGGAACCTACTCCCTATCATACCTTATTCTTTAGCACTAAAAGATAAAATGATGTTAAAAGAGTTTAAGAAAAAATCTCAGGACATGTATTTACACTGCTGGGAAAGATCTGTCAAGCGTTAAAGATGTGAGGTTTAATTATCATGTTTTTTATTGATCTTTATAAAGTCATAATTCTTTACATGTACACGTCTGTTAATGTAAGGATATATTTAACTAAGAATATTTTTGTTTGTTTATATTAGTTACAGCTTATTATCACTGATCATATAAAATGATTCAACATTGATAAACCAGCTGCCTTGCAGTAAGTCCCAGCAGTAATATTCCCACGCATGATATTTGGCACAACGTAATCGCATAACAACAGCCTACACATTGTATGAGCAAGTGTGCAAACCAATATTGCAGACAAACAGACTTTTAATGTCAGGAGATGTTAAGATGGCCATAAACCAACCTCTGTCCCAGTGAATATCTTGTTTTAGTACTTTATTTCTTTCCAGAATGATGAGTGGATAGTCCTCTCTGAAAAGGGGGAAAAAAAGTAAGGGATCTTTCTATGACTCTGATTACTCTATATATTCTCATAATAAATATTTGTTCAAATATTTATCAAAGCAGTTCCGGTAGAAGCTGTGATTTATCAATTAATGAAGAAGAATGAACTAACAGAGTCAGAAGAATGGTACATGATGCACAGTCCTGGAGAAGTAAAAAGGAAAAATTCATTGACTCTAAGGTGGCCCAGACCCCTGTAACTGTAATGAAATGTGAACATCAAAGCTGGGGTACAAATGTAGCTAACTATATAATTATTTTTGTTCCCTACATAAAAGCTGAGACAGAAACCATAAAAGTTTTATATTGTCCCATAAGACGTAGTTTTGTGCTGGTACCCTGTTAGAAGTACACACTTTAACACCTCATCAAATGAAGCCTGTTAGAGACATAACTTGAAGGCCATAAACCTCATCAAGTCTTTGCCATGAACCAAGACTGATTATGCTTCATAAAGTGCAGTTACTGATGGAGTCTGACAAGCACCAAGTTGCCCAACATTACATAACTGCTAACACTGATGTTTTTGCTCCTCTAATTTCAAAGGAAATTAATTTGGAGTTTATGAAATCTACCATCAGTTTCAGTGGCTACTGAAATCAAGACTGAGCACTTCTGGGAAGCCCATCACACTTGGGTAGCAAATTAATACTTTCAAAACACCACCTTTCTAGCCCTTTTGTCTTGACAATGAATATAACAGCAAATTCATAGTTGTTGGGCTGTATTATACATTGCATTGCCACATTCAGTAATTCAATTTGAAACTGCCTTTCTGAAGTGTTCCATTCATATACCCATGTTAGAGATGATGAAGCTACACTTAGATAAAAAGAGTTATATGCCCTAATTAACACATAGAAAGAAGAGTATAACAGCAGGTTTGCTGAACTATCCTTACATAAAAATATGTTACCATGACAGTGAACAATTTTGACAGCTATATAGTAGTCTGTCTTTTAAGAAAACATAAAAACAAATGAAAAAGCATAAGTTGAGGGCAAATATTAATACATATATCTGGGAAAAATGAGCTACTCCATAACAATTATGTTTTTTTTTAAAATCATTCTTATTGCATAGCTTTAATTTTAAGAATAATCCACTGTCTGATATCCTGTAAAATCAAGGAAAAAGAAAGAAAATCATAGACTTCACAGCTAATTATATTATCAGTTAATTTCAGAGTTCCTATATACAACAGTATTATGCTTTTAAATTACATAAAGCTTTAGAATTAGCATCAGTTTACATAAGGATTTTAAATTTATTTCTTTAGTGACCATATGCAGTCTTTCAGAAAGCAGGTCTTCAAAGAAAAAAAACCCAAACAAACAAGAATTTATGTCATATGTTGTAAATCTTTTCCTAATAAATTGATTTGAGTTATATTGTGATGCTTTTCTTATGCTGTTGATTTGGCAATGCTTGGTTAATGGTTTGACATGATGATCTTACAGGTATTTTCCAACCAAAATGATTCTATGAATCTGTGATTCTACAAAAAAAAAATCACTTAAAGAGATTTAATACTAGGTACATACCTGTGTATCTGTATATATGCATATGTCATATATAAATGCATATACACGTCATTATTTCATACACAGTATATAATAAACCATTTATGTAATGATAATAATTTTAATGTAAACCACTTATGTAATGATAATAGCTTTTATGTGCAACAATTATTAATTTATATTAAACATATTCTACTATATTATATAATATAAAAATTTACATTAGTATATAGGATCAACTATCCAATATTAACTCTAAGCTACTGATGACATTTTCTCCTGTCTTCTGTTGATAATTAATCACTTACTAGGCAATCAGCTTTTCACAGGGGACAGTAGTTCATGACGTAATTATAGGAACTGTAGTTTAAATCTTAGCTATGAAAAGCATGCTTAATAATTTTTGAAATGCAAGGAGAAATTATGCAAAGCCAACATATTATATAGTACTGTGATTCGTCCTGAGACATATAGCTTTTCATTTTAACTGCTCATAGAGCAGGACTTCTTTTTATAGAATTCTAACTATCAAACAAGATTATTTAGTTGTAAAGAAAATATGTCTTTCAAATGCTAGCTAATTTTTTTTCTCTGGCTTTTTTTTAAGTAATAGCAGAAAAAAAAGACATTTAATTTTAATTCTCTCTTTTCTCATAATACTTAAGTGTATTAAATATTATGTTTCTATGTTGCACATGCATATATGAAAATACCAGGTTATTATTTTAGCATATTCTAAATGATAAGTGCAAACTGAAGAGCTCCTGCTGAGGAGCAATGAATTTACATTGTCTTGATAGGTAAAAGACATGTTAAACTGAGTTAAACTCTCCATTTTTGAAAGTCATGTATGACATGTATGAAGCCCTGAATGGTTCTGGAGCAGCCTGGACAAATTCCAGTTTATATAGGAACTGATGCCTGAGTGCTTCATTTCAGTGTCATCCCCTGTCTACAGACCTACCGAAACCATATTTCACCCCAGCATAGTAGCGTAGAGATTAAGAAAATTATCACTTCTAAATTCTACTTTTGCTTTGGTCATAATTTTCTGTATTCCAAATACTTTGTACTACCCATAGAGGAGGAAAATACGCTGTATATACTATATGAACACAATTAGTCATAGAATAGGTATTTCTTAATAAAGAGCAAAAGGGTAATTTTCAAATTAAAAAAACCCCACACTTATTTGAATAGCTCTTCAATCGGAATAACTGATTCTGCCTGAAGCTAGTAGTACTGAAGACCATAGATAAATGATGGAACAATCCTTTAGTGTCACTGACATAGAATATTTTCTACAACCAGTTACAATAACTGAGTGTTTTTCTGTTAACCATACGCAGCTAATGATTTTGGGGTTTAATCTTGAAATGAATGGCTGTGTTGCATTAAAAATAATACTTTTTTTTTTTTAATGATCTTTTGGAAAATGGGTTCTGACTATTTGCTATTATTTTTCTATACTTATTTAAATGCAGTTAAGGAAGGATGGTAAGATTGATTTTTGCACAGTTAGTTTAACTAAATTTTACATAGAATTGATGATCCAGGAAATTCTTTCTTGTAAAGTAAGAAAATTAGCAACTTACCAGACCTAAGGTTTGGAAGTAATGTTTATTATAACCCCAGATATTGCATGACTATAGGGCTGACAAAAGCAGTTAAGGTTGTGTAAGTACTGTGCCACTTCCCAGGCTCTTTAGCAAAGCCATTACTGTGGGCAGAATATTCTGTGTGTTGACAAACCAAGCAATCATCAAATGTCTTCAAGCCAGCCAACTTTTTGAAATGTGCAGAGATGGAGTGCAGAGACTGGGTAAGAAAGCAGTGTTTACTTTTGAGCCCTTTGGAATGCAATGGGTGCTTCTAAATTAAATAATCTGGATTTTATTTTTTTTCTGTATTTTCATTGAAATATTATAAGTCTGGCTCTCAGTTCATCCCTAGCAATTTCAGTGGATTTATTTCTGCTGTGCATTTATCTGACTATTAGCAGAATCAGAGCATATAATGTGGTGTACTTACAACAACAACCAAACCAAACCAAACCAAACCAAACCAACAACAAAAAAGAAAACATAAAGTATGACTTTTGAGTACTTACCAGTTCTGTTTTATCACTCATTTAGCATTTTATCACTCATTAGCATTTCTGATGTCGTTTCAAGGCACTGCATGCTTGCTTCTTATCATGTTAGTTACAAAACCAAAGTCATAGTTTTTCTATTGCTGTACCTGACATCCAGTTCTGATAATTCACTCAGAATCAGTATTTGTCCTGATTCCATGCAAGCAGATAGTCTCTCAGCCTTCCAGACCATTCAGTGGTTATGCTAATATTTTCAGAAATATTTACAGATTGACATTATAGATTGCATTTCCTTTTCTACTGCTATATGACACATTTGCAATGAAGTCACAGAAGAGCCTTCAGCTCTTTACAGATGAATAAAAGTCACAATAAACTCAACAGACGTTTTGATTCTTATTAATTTTACTTTTCTGACACTTTGTAATTTTGACAGAAACGCATGTCATCCGTGCATTCCAGACAAAATTACAAGTGTCAAATGTAATACGCAACAACTTTAGATACACTCAAGCAAAGTCTCTCCTGATTTGAAAGTTAATGAAGAAAAAAAGACAAAGGGAAAAAAATTGCATGAAGTAAATACTCCATGTCCTAGTATTTCTGGTGGGCAGCAGCATACTGATATTAGCTTTTAGTGGCATATTATGACATCCTGTCATTCATCTTTTTACTTCAGCATAGAAATAATAAAATATGTTGATCTAGTGGGGTGCAAACTTCCTTTTTTATTTAGCATGGGAAATGTCACTTTTAATGCAACATTTTTGGTCAGAAAATGAGGGATAGGACAACTGGAAACTAAGAGAACAAATAAACTGCTTCTTACTTTTCCTAGGATTGATTGTATTTTGTTTAATCATAAAGTATCTAGCTGCTTTTTTTTTTTTTTTTCTTTTTGGTTCACTTCAAACAGGTAAACTGTAACTGCCTTCAAAGTTTTTATTAGATATCCTATTAGTCCCTTGAAAGAAATCATACTCTATGCATTATTCATCAGGGAAAGTAAATCTTCACAGCAGCCACACAGACTGCAGTATCACAGAACTACTTAAAATTCTCTGGCTTCTTTCTCCATTTCTGCTGAATTCAGTTCTGGTCTAATCTCCATGCATAATGCAATATCTCTGGCTAATTCAGATATTGCAATGCTGAAGGAAATACTTATTCTTTACATTATTAGTGCTGAATAAAATCCCCTCACTTTTATCACTTATTTATCAAAAGCTTGTAGCTCATGCTGGTATGATATATTACACTTTATGGGCAAAAAAATCCTTCTTTCATATGCATCAGATGATGCCCATTTGACAAGCTGTAGTAAAAATGGTGTAGGCGGTGAACTAATAAAATAATTCAACTATTTTTCTTGGATCTTTTGTTTACTCCCTCTATACTCCACATTTTTGTTCTAAAGAATGGTAGTATAAGAGCAGCGGAACTGTGCAGCTCAGCAGAAAGGTCACTTTACAGAGGCACAGACCTTCATCTCATTCATGACTGTGCCACCAACCTTCCATGAATCACTTCTATTTTCTTTTTTCCTCTCTCCACTCAGTGCTTTTGCATGTCATTTCTACTTATCACATAACTAAGAACACCAGGGCTGTCATTTGCTATGTACATATTCAAACACCAGTAAAATCTTCCTCACACTGAGAGCTCCAGTGACTATTTTTTTTTTTAAATCACAAGTGTTATTTTTAGTTGCTGATTTTTACCTCATGTCAGTCACCTCATATCAGCATAGTTACTGTTCTTTGTTTCTTCTCTCACTTTTCCTGTCACTGTATTTCCTGACTACTCTCAGTTCAGTTGTTTTTAAGCATAGAAGTTTAGGAAAGAATTAGTAAGGAACTCAGCGTGTCGCAGCCACAAATCTGCTGATTTGCACCTTTCCCATCTTTCAAATTAATTGCTACATTAATTCTTCTGGAGTACCATGCATTCTTCCTGACACTTTTGAAACCAAACACGTTACCACGAATGTCCCAAATGACAAAGTTGCTCTTTAATGAGGACTAGTCTTTGTTTAAGTTATGAGACTTAGATTTTCTCAATATACCTTCTTTTAACACTACCCTTTTAATTTCTCACTCTATTTGTAGTACTTATTTGTTCTTTTTCATCTCTGAGTGAATAAACACTTTAAAAAAGAAGATAAAATTCTATCTAAGAGGCCATCTGGACTGTTTAAAGACAAAGTAAGTGATATCATGCAAAGGATATTTTAAAAAAAGTGCAAGAAGATGGTTACTCATTAAGAACTAGAAGATAATATGGGATTATCTCTCCCCTCAAAAGAACAAGTGGTAATGGTTGCTTGGGTTTTTGTTCACAATTTTGACCTCAAACATGGAGTTATGGCAAAATACCTAAAGAAAATAAAACCATGAAAAGACAAATTAATGTAACTAACTGAAACAGCAGAGAAGGTATTCTGAATCTAAATTACCTCATGCATAGTTTCTGAGTCTAGAGCAAATAAATTCCAAATCTTTTAGACCACACAATAGTTCTGAAGTTATTCAGACCACCTGCCACAAAAATCATTTCATACTGTATTACTTATCTAAGTAGGCCATAGCTGAGCTTTTTGTAATACTTACATAAAAAACATCCCATCAGTGTCAATACATATCTAAAAAATATATTATACCACAAAATTAAATGCATAGTGAAGACTTAAGAGGTTTAAATTTCACTGAATACTACCATACTTCTTACCTATTACTATCATTTTGGTTTCTATTTTTATTGGTGAATTAATCTGCTAGAACTATGAAGTGTACAGGTTTTATTATATGAATTGTATGCATTTCATTTAATTTTCTTCAATTATGTATTAAAATACCAACATTATATTTTTCATCAACCGCATATATTTTGGTGTAATAGTAACCAGTGACACTTCATCATTTAGCATGATAGAAATGTCACAAATGCATATACAAGTAAGATCACGTGGGAAAAGTTCAAAATGCCAGTACAACAATTTTTTTCTTCTTTTTTATTTAAAGAAATCATATTCTAACAAGTATGAGGATATAAACCCAAAATAGAAGACTTTCATTTTGCCTATATTTTCTTCAGAGAGTTGGAGGATTATCTACAGCTTTGAGTATGGGACTGGAAGGTAAGGGCTTGAACTGAGACAAATGATTAGTATTCATATTTTGCAGAAGATAAATTTTCACATTAAATATACAGACACTCATGTATATTGAATGTCACTAGGGATTAGTATAATATTTCTATTAGTAATGCCATCTAATCTTACTGAACAACTGGAATGGTGAAAATTAACTTTGTTTCTAGAATGGGTTAAGGAGGGTGACTGCTTCCACAGCCAATTATTAACCTTAACTACTGTATTTCCAACAAAAACTCTCTGTCCTTACATAACAGATTGCCCTCCCTTCCTCCCATATTACAATAATTTCTCTCTTTCTCCACAATGCTGCTCACAAAATATTGACTGCTCAGTTCAATACAGAAGGGAAACCAAAAGAAACAAAGCAAGGCAAGGAGCCAGGACACAAATTGATAGGTCTTTAAAAAGTGGCTCTGAGGTGAAAAATCCTGTTTGATCTCTAACTCAATTTTTTTGAGTCAAGTTTTATCTAACAGGTTTTTTTTTCTTCTAAATCATATAGAGGAAAAAACAGGGGTCTTCATACTGCTTTGTACCCCTCACTGAAACAGCTGCAGCAGAATGAAGAACAATGCCACATATGTTAAAATATTGATAATAATTATTTCACTATTTGGATACGTAATGCATATGCATAGAACTCTATCACTATAGATATAGTTTTCAAATAAAGATATTAGCTCATACCTTAAAGACAGAAAGTTAAAAAACAATTTCTGCACAAAAGGAGAAGAGGAAAGATTTGTTTCAGATAAATGTAATACTAATTAACTTAGTTAAACAATGACAAGGAAAACCAAAACATGAGAATTTAGATGTCAGCAATACCCATGACAAAACAATACTTAGTGACAAGACATGATGCATTGATTCAACACATAGGTCCCATCATGCTCCCATGATTTTATGTAAAATCAAATCAAATCAGAAAGAAAGTCAACTAAACCAATATTTTAAAGAATTCCCTCAAATTCTATGAACAATTCAGGGTTTCATTTTGCAGGAACTTGATGGGAAGGGGAGGCTGGTTCTTCCAGTATGGATATTCACCTTACTTGTTGCACAGATTTCCATGTGCCATCACCTTATCAAACAAACAGATAAACCCCACCTCCATTACCTGCTTTCCTTACCTTACTGTTGTTCAGGTTCTCAGAAAGCTTTTTTTTCTCATAATTCCCTTTCCTTCATATTAATTATTGCTAAGCAATCACTAGCTTTATACATATTGTCTTCACATTGAAAGATAGGCACTAGCTGACATTTTCCTTCACTGCATCTTTTCTAGCGGAGAGTGTTGAGCCAAGTCTGTCCTCCCAACACCACTGCTTTAACATCTCAACTGGCATGAAGTCAGTGTTTACCACCATCCCATGTCTCATCTTCTTAGCAACAGTTTTCTCAGATATTTTTACTGAATACTTTTCAATAAAATCACTACTGTCTGCTGATGAATTCATTATTCTTCTATCTATTACATTCTGAACCTGTTTAGGTTTACTGTATAGGTTTACAAATCCTTATCATCTAAGGGAACTCCTTATTGTGAAAGCAGTGGTATTGCTTATTATAATACTGAAACCATTTGTCTCTCTCTGAAAATCATTTCTATGTTTGGGAAGGAAAAACAATAGCCATATCCTAATCCTATCAGTGCCAAGGGAATTGTGTTACTGCAAGTGACAAAAACATTACTTCCATTTTTCTTTTCACAGTAATATTTCTTTTTCACCTAGACAAACTTACTCTGCTTAAAGTTCATAAAATTTCTAAAAGGTGCCAAATAAATGTGTAATTATTTAATCAGAAAAAAAAAGCAGCTTATATTTAATAATAAGGGGCCCCTTTTAATTTTTTTCCTAATTATTGTACTGGCAGTCAGATCACAGAATCTGAGGGTCGTTCGATTACTGCAAATACCTCTAAGATGTAATGCAAGCCCAGGTCATTAATTAATGGAGCATGGGCTAACTTAGGAAAAACGCCAAGGTCATGCACAGTAATTAGATCGGAAATGTCCGTGATACCAGAACAAAAAGACAACCTAACACTGAATTAATTTTTTTTAATAAGAAAGGTTGTATTTCCAATTTTTGCATAGATAGAAAATTCTTAATTTATCACAGAATCAAAACTCCCAGAAGAGTAATACTGCAACCTCTCCAAAGAGGTTGTTTCCCCTGTGCATCCCAGTTGTGGATTTGGAGCACAGATCAGCATAGGTGAATGTGTTGTCCATGTTCCTTTTCTAAATAAATATAGCAGATACAGAATCTGTAAGAGTGTTCTGGTTTTGTTGTTGGGTTTTTTCCTCTAGCTTGAATTACATTGCATTTCTCAATGGTGAATGTCATTATAACACCTTGGAGACTACTAACCCACACTAATAGCTAACTGAGTTACAGAAGAGTGAAGGTCCCTTTCTGAGTTATGGAATTGGGCACCCTCACTGTCTGCAAGGGGCAGGATTAAGTCAGACTTTCTTACTGGCATTTTATGTGTTTTACAGATTCATCATTTAGTGTGAATCCCTGAATCCCTACATACATCACATTCTAAATCACTGTATGGAATTCTTGTAAATTTTCTGTCTGTTGAGAAATCTAAATGTCAATTTAAATATTCTAACACTTAAGTTATGTTATGGCCTATTCAATATCCATCAAAGAGTCTAAAATTCACTGAAAATCTTTTGGCCCATAATTCAATTGATCTCGGGAGCTCAATTAAAAGCAATCAGGTCTGAAAATTTTATCTCTATTATATTTCTTAATGTTCATATTTTAGGAGAAGATCATACACCAGTCATAAAAAATTTTCATTATTACATCCTCATATTTGTAAGGAACTCATGAGGAAAGGAAACCTCTGCTTTCAAGAACTGTGTACAATATAAAATATATCTTACTTTTCTACGCGTGGAATCCTTCCAGAAGAAATAATTAAAATTCAAAACTGTATATGGAGAATGTTTTAAAAAACCCTAAACATTCATATCATAGAATTTCTCTGATTTTCTTATTATTTTTAAGCAGTGTTTCATTTATTTGGTTGTTTTATCCCATATAAAGCATATGTTTTATCTCATATAAAATAGTTTTAATCCCAGCAGTTTATGTCTTTCATTAGGCTGGCAGTGTTGAAGTGCTGATATAAAGAACATGTGTATTTAAAATTTTTGTATTCCAGAGTGACCAGATAAAAAACTATGGACACTGTTCCAAAATATTTTTTAACGTATGGCAATTGTGTTGATTAATTCATGAAATACAAAATTAACTGTGGTTTCTACTTTATGTTATTTATATTTTTACAACCTTGAGAGTGGTTTTCTCAGTAGGCTCACAATGACATCTTGTGGCTACTCTAGGCTGATCTTTCAGTGGTGATATGATTAAAATTTTTATTGACTTTCCTAGAAATCTTTCCTGCATGAATAGAAAAGATAACCTTGGTGAAGAGTCTGTAGAAGGTGGCTGCCTGTGACAGTGGTGACTGGTCTTTTTAACTCATGAGCAACAATTCCAGCTTCTTCACTTTTATGTCAGTGGAATATTAACTAATTAACTTTTCATATGAGCCATCTTGTAGCTACACTACACTGAGTGACAGCTGAAAGACTTAAAAAAGCTGATAAATGAGTTTAAATCTGCCACTAGGAAGATGGAAACAAAACCTAAGAGAATGATTTACTGAGTCAGGTCCAACGTACACCCTTTTGCACAAGCTTCAGAAAGCTCTTACTCTGCTTCACTCTTTCTGTTGTTTGGGATGGATGGTTGTTGGTTGGCTAGTTGCACTTTTTTGTTTTCTATCATTCCCCAAATATTTTGATCAGGTATCTATTCTCATTCACTTCCCTTTCTGCAAATGCAGATTGCAATAAACTCCTTGAGATACGTATTTAAGTGACATTTTTTTTTTTCCCCTTAAATATTAGCTTTCTAATAATGTAGGGAAAGCACAGTGGCCATGTCTCCTCCCCTTCTCTGCTAGTTCATAGCTTCTGAGCTGAAAATGCCTCATTAAAGTTGAGATTTCATAGCAAATGTTAAATCTAATATTTCCTCAGAAATTAAATAGATATTTACTCATTTTCAAGGCAGTTGTCTGCTTTTGGGTAAAACAGCAGCTTTCTAATTTCATATTTTTGTGGAGTTATATGCCTACATAAAAATAATAAGATAATTTTCTCCGTGGTTCACTGAAGAAATGTCAGAAGCATTTCTTGGTGCATTATTTATTTCAATAAACAGGCCAAATGTACCTGTTACAAGCAAATGAGTGAAAGTGAGTGGTAAGAATGGTAAACTCTCAATAGCTGAGCTTCCACCAATATTACTGTGAGATTCAAGCTCTAACTCTAACATGGAATTGAACCATATTCTTGGTAAAAAGTTGCCTTTTTTCAAATATTACTAGTATACAGTTGATGGACTAGAAACTGTCAGTGTGAAGAATGACTTGGTACTGCAAACAGCATTACACTGCCTACTGGTATGGTTTAAACCGTGAAGTACGTGCTTGAAAACCCTTGGCAAAAAAATAATTTGACTGCATTTGTTATGAATAATCTCATTTCTATCAGCTGCTTAATTGAACTGATCAGTAGTACATGCAACAATGCAAATCATAGAAACGGAATCATACATGTTGGGAGGGACTTCTGGAGGTCTTTTAGTTCCAGCTCCTGCTCAAAGAAGGTCAAGTTAAATTTGAGCAGGTTGCTCAGATTATCTCCAAGGATGGAGATTATCTATAGCCTCCTGGGCAATATGTTTCAATTTTTGACAGTGTTTCCTCCTTGCCCTTGCAGTTAACTTAAATCTCCCTATTTATTCTATTTCTGCTAAAGTTTAGGAGCTCACAAGTTAATAAAAGAGAAGTCATACATGTTTTTCACCAAGTTAAAACTACAGTATTCTTTGTTCATTTACTTAAACTGGAATCCAAACCAGAATGAAGATAGTGCAAAATTTGTCTAACTCTACATTTGGAGATGCCTTAGACATCTGCTGGCAATCTTCAGTAAGGCATATGCCAGAAGGTAACACTCTCCTGGCAGAGGTACGAATTCTGTTGCCTCAGTGACTTTGAAATTCAGGAAATGAAGTGTGTTGCATACTGGTTCCCTAAGGACACTGATCCAATATACACCAACAGACAAAATGGAATTCATTTGGAATTGCCTGATTAGGCAGAAAAAGGCCATCTTTTGCAGAACAGCATTATACAGGGATTTTTTTAAACCACCCAGATGCAGCCAGACTCTTGACATACACAAACGGGCACTAGCACTGGGAGGGCTTGTTTGACAGCCATTGTACATACATTATTCTGGCTTGCTGGCCAACAGATTGTCATTGCCAGTTGACTGGCAGCTAACATCAATCAACTCAGCTTTCCTATCCAAGCTACTCAAAAGGTCTGGTCAAAGAACACAGGCAGTCCTGGGCTTGCATTTCTCCTCAAGATACTGGAATAGGACCAAGAGAGTACCATACTGGTGAGCTGGTAAAAGTTAGAAACAAGATTTAGATGAACTCATGATTTGGGGTCTCACTGCAGTCATGAGTAATGGCTGTGAGGAGACAGGAAAGAGTATGGAACTGGATTACTGTTACTGTGAAAGAAGGAGAACAGCAGCATGTATAGAAACCCAAGGTAAACTGCATTTGGGTACATGTCATCCAAACTTTTCCTCACTAAGGAGTGAGTGAAAGGCTCAAGTTCACTTCCCACACTTAAAAAGAAATTAAAAAAAAAAAAAAGAAAAAATAAAAAGGCAGGGGTCAGGGCTGGGCAAAAAGAGAAAAAAGAAGAAAAGAAAGAAGCATAGGATTGTCCTGGCCACCAAGTCATTTATATAGCTTTCTACAGTGTAACACATTCTTCTGTGCTTCCCGTGAATCTAGTCAAGAGTGCAGCACATACCTGAGAAGGTAAAGACCATTTCTGACATTTATCTGCTGTGAATGGATTTTGTTTCATTTTTTTTTATTTCACTTAAATCAAAAAATGGTATAATCTCAAAATTACAGAGCACAGCTTCAAGCCAACTTGGTTTTATCCCCAACCCTTGAGGGAGTGTCTTACATAGCACACAAATTTCTAAGATTTCCAAAATTATTGCACCCTCCAAAGGAGGCTTCCCTGTGTTCTAGAATTCAAGGCCTCTCTCCACTCTGTAAACTGACAAGTCCTTGGAAACAGCCCTGTATCTATTTACTGTACTCATAGAATGGTAGGAGTTGGAAAGGACCTCTGGAGATCATTGAGTCCACCCCCCCGACAATGCAGGAACACCCAGGGCAGCCCACACAGGAACAGATTCAGGTGGATTTTGAAAGCCTCTAGAGGAGGGAACTCCACATCCTCCCTTGGCAGCCTGTTCTAGGGCTCCGTCACCCTCACAGTGAAGAAGTTTTTCCTCATGTTGAGGGGGAACTTCCTGTGTTCTGGTCTGTGACTGTTACCTCTTGACCTATCACAGGACAAGAGACTGTCCCTTTCTATTTGAAACCCACCCTGCAGATATTTGCAAACATTAAGATCCCCTCTCGGTCTTCCCTTTTCCAGGCTAAACAGACACAGATCTCTCAGCCTTTCGTCATAAGAGAGATGTTCCAATAATGCAGGTCCCAGTCAGGTCCCAGGACTTTATATTACTCTAACATTTTTCCAAAATCTTATTCATCACACAAAATTCCAAAGGAATGTGGCAAGACACATGTAGGTGTAAACCTGATGGGACTTCACAGCCTCACTAACCTGTGCCAATCTTAACGCAAATAAATACAGAGAGAAAACAAAGCTGTCTGCTTATCTTAGATAAATCCACCTTTGGGTTTTTTTTGGACTCCTCTTCATATAAGCCTAAAAACCCAGCAGTGGGATCTTGTGCTGTAACAATAGTCAAAGTAAAATCTATCTGAGGTTTATTCTTGCTGACTCACAGTCACAATGAAGAGCAGATATCCTCCAAGACTCAACATACTGTCACCACAGAATCACGCCTACATCACTCATGGGAATCTGCTTATTTTCTATACTTTCATTTTAATCTCTTGAGTGCAAACTGTAAATGCTGAATTATGACAGAAGGTTCCCTCTCTTATCTGCTTCAATTCCCAGATGTTTGGTATCATAATCTAAACTCAACTTTCAAAAGAAAGGAGTGAATAATAGAATTAATTAGACTTTATTGCTATTGTAAATTGTCATACGAGGCCCAAACTATCCTTTTATTACTTTCTCGATTACAACAAAATTGCACTTGTCTGTTGTATCAAAGTTAATGAACCAATAGCCTTAATAGAATTGCTAAGAGATAATAAAAGTGTTAAGCAACTTATGCAATTAAATAGCTTCCATTAATTATCCATTTAATTATCTTAGAGATAATTAAAGCATTCCATCTACAAGAAACTTCCATCATGAGTAAGAATTGCATAACTTGTATACTAATGTATCTTTTTAGTGATAGAATTGTCCAGTATAGAGGATTCAGAAGATCAAGAGCAATATGATTAAAATCAAACACGTAAGATAATGCTGTATGTGCCTGAAAAAGGTGAATGCTAGTTACAAGAGACACGTTATGGATTCAATCTTGAAAGGGAAAAGAATATAAAAGCAAATGTAATACATGAGTCTATATCATCTAGTGTGTTACTGATGACTGGAACTTGAGGAACCAGATAAAAGAATAATACCAACTCAAATGGTATGATAAAGTCATAATACATAATTAATAGATGCAGAATTAATAGATGAAAAGTAACTCATTTAGGATCCACGGCTCAGACCCAGGATACTGTGTGGCTGTAACTCATTGTCACTTAACTGGTCACTGGCACACATACCAGTCAGTACACTTCCTACACACTCTGAGATCCTAGTGAAAGATCATGAATCGTAACTCCAGTGTCAAGTGGAGTTTTGTTGATGAACCATTCTGATCACACCAAAAGAGGTGTGAATGTCTTCCCCAGCTTCTAGTCCCTCAGGGAGAAGTGAGTAATGGTTAAAGCCAACACAGTGTATAAAACCTGAGCAACTGACAAATTGACCTTAGAAGAAAGCAGAGGACTTGAGCAAGCTTTAATTTATGTATTCCCCCCAGCAACTGTGGAGGCACAGCGTTGTGACAGTGAAGCATACAGACACTGGTAACAAGAATCACATTTGTTTTGTGATCCAGCTGGTTATTGCAACTGCTGTAGAGTGCATATGTTGTGATTTCAATACATTGCTGTATCACCTTGCTAAATCAAAATCCTATGTACAGTGAAACATCTTTGAATAAGTAAATTTGATATTAAAATATTAAACCTTTCCTGTGTGCAATATGTAAAAGAATCTGTTCAGAGAGTATAGTCTGCCGTAACCTGTCACAGTTACATAGAATTAATCTAAACTGGAAATTTGTGTGTTCAGCTTGCAAACAGGTGAATATATCTTTATCTGACTGTGGCACAGGCCTCTTCTACTTAATTTAAGTCACATGTAGTAGTTCTTCCATTTCCAGGTGATGTGTAACACAACAAACAGTTAACGTGGTTTCTAAGAGCACAGGTTCCAATACTGTGAGTTTTCTGTTCCTTGTAGCTCTTATCAATGCTCAACTTCCTTCTTAATACCCAAAAGCTTTTAAAATCTTTGTCAAACAAGCAAGTGGATGAGATCTGAAATCATTTGCGTCTCTGCCAAAATAAGAAACTAGCTAAACTAGGCAAAGTATTATAATAAAAGATCTCATTCATATCAAGAGCATGTAAACCCTTTTATTCCTATTATACATAGTTCATAATTTCCTTAGGTCTGCTTCATGTATTATGGGTTTTTTTTGCATATAATTTTTTGTTATATTATGCTACAACAAACATTCTTATTTAGATTCAGCATTACAAGATGAACTTTTACAAACCAGCATATTTTTCCATATTGTAAATCCAAAGTGTTGAAGTTTAAATCTGGGATAATAAAACATTAGGCAAATGAAGCAAAAGATCAATTTTAAATCAAAGAAAGTGAGAAATATGGAAATGAGCACCCTTGGGACCAGTGTGTAACAATCCTTAGGATTATACCGCTCAAGTTATTAAAGCAAGCCTATATTATATTGTACGTCTCTCTGTAAAAAGCTATTGTATTTTCATTAATATATTATTTGAATCCTTGACTTGTAAGATGAAATTTCTCTTCCATAAACTTTGCAGACGAGTACAAACTATAAACTAAGTCCTGTACAAATCAAACACCTTGATATGAAACATCACTTCATCCCCACCTTGTGGAAATTTTCTGCATGCACTATTACTCACTTCAAAAATAAATTTGTTGGTATTATCTGAACCATTCCGGTAATGCAGCTGTAGTATGCAATGTATCCATAGAAATCCTCTTAAATTCACCATGTTTATAACCCCCCAATTAGATTTTCATTTAAATGTTCCTGAGCTGATTCTGTTTGTCAGAATCACTGGGAGAGGAGAATAGAGGGGATGAGAGGGGAAGAGAGGAGAGGAGATCACAGCACCTGAGCAGGGAAAAAATTCAGATTCAGGTTTTGTTCCAAAGATTACGGATTCCAAACTTGAATCTGAAACATAGACACTAAAATATTGACTGAGCTGAACGGATATTGTAGGATACTGCTATATATCTGATCACTAATCCTATCCATCCTCAAAACAATTCACTGAAGAACTGAATAAATCATTTATACAGAAATTAATCAGGAACATGGAGAAATTAAATTAAAATTACCTTGATCTGGAGGTAAGAGTCCCACAGCGTAAAACTTGTTTAACTGTGAAGCCCCTCTGAAGCAATCTTCTCCCAGCTCTGGCACTGAATATACATTTTCCTTTGCCATGTAATTGTTTGGAAGTGAAAGGCAGAAATGCAGACCTAGAGTGATCCCTGGGATCGTTGCAAAAAATAAATAAATAAAATAAAACCAAAACCAAACAAACACAGAATTAATTCAAAATCACTATTAAGTTCTGTTTAAAAAGATATCAATATTTTCCTTCTATTTTCCCGTTAGAAAGTTATGACAGAAAATGTTTACATTGAATATTTCAAAACTTTTTTTTTTCCATTTCCAGCTTAAAACCATGATGGTTAACTTCTAACTACTTATTCTTTTACCTGCCTTAGCTAATATATTGGATAACTATTTCCCTAGTATTCACTGTCGTACAAGTCTTCTGATATAAACACAAACCACATCCCCTCATTTTTCACTTTGCTTGGCTATGTGAATATGTCAGGCTCTTCATGCTCTTATTTCCATACACCTGGTCATCTTTGAAATATTTTCATTCATTTTTACTGGAGTCAACTCCTTTGAAATATGCACAGTGTTTTAGCTAAGATCTTACACAAGGTACTTCTGATATCATATTAAAGCATTTATTCTCAGGATGACAACGATATCACAGTTCTGCAGAAACTGTCCACTCTGCCTGCATTTGATATGTTCAGAAGAGATTTTTTTTTCCTTAAATTCTTTTGTTTTCCTTTATTGGCAAAACATTTGTCGATGCTGGACAGAAGAAAAACAACCAGCAGCAGAATGAAAGAAGGGGATTTCACATTAATTTTCAGCTAATAAAATACCATATTTAAAGTTTTCCTAATCTTTGTTTAGCACAGCTTCAAATTCTATATATGAAGTAAATATTGTATTTCCAGGTCTATAAAAGAAAAGTAATTTTGCTAGTCAGATAGAAAAAGAAATAAACAAACCCCCAACTAGACTGAAATAGCAGTCTTAATATTTTTATAACCTGTGTATTTCTTTCTGCTATTCATTACATGGCATTTTTTATTTCAACATAGGGACAAATAACAGCCCTATAACATAACTGTTGAAGTCTTTATTTAAATTTCAAAACGAAAGATATAAAGTGAAGGGCATATTGCAATCCATCAAAATGTACTTACATGGGAAACTGAGGATGTAATAATTGTAATTTTAATAATATTGTAACTTTATTTTCATTGAAGCGCTGCTATGTGCTTGACAGAGCATCCGTGTTGAGTGATGGCAGAGGACATTAGAAGCTTGGGGCTTAGGTTTGTAGTTATACTCTGATGCATCAGAATCTCAGATTTCTTTTCTCTTTTTCTGCAAAAAACTTCTAAAAACATATCTTATCTGCCTAAATCTGCAGAAGATCTGAAAAGAGCTCAGAGAGGCCTTTCTCAATCCACATCACCAGGGCCAGTGATCTGGAGGGTCCACATTCCAGTCACCAAGCGATTGTTGCTTGGCAGACAAGGAAGTGCTGTTGCCACTTTTCTTTGTCATACAAAGTTAAGCAGAAGCCTCTTGCTTTTATCTCTCAGTTACTAATTTTCCATTCTGCCTATGAAAGATTTTCAGCCTTTTGATATCCTGCTGGAGAGAGGAAGAGATCTCTACTCCATCTCTTTTTGGCTGAGGAAATATGTCATCTTCAGTCTGGTGAAAGCAGTATTTTGACAGCTTTTTTTCTATATTATTATTAATAGTGCAGCTGTGTGCATGCTTTCATGTGGATATGTAAGCAGAGATTTTGGGAGTGGCAGATCTGTAACCATATGTAGAACAGGGACCTAAACAGATCACAAGCTAACATTCTGACATAGCATCTAACGCCATTTTTTTTTTCTCATATGAGTATTTGGACAAATAAAAGGACAATACAATTAGCATATCATTGCCACTTTTATATCACTAGTAAATTAGTCAGAAGCTTAGGGTTTGGCATCCTCTTTCATTCTCACAAAAAAAATCTCATGTGCTTGCTTAGAAACTGTATCAGATATGAAATACTTTCTCCTTGCTTAAAGACTGTTTTAAAATTACAGTATTACAACAATAAATCAACCCTGTGGGCAACTATCCCAGCCACTCTGTGTGACAACAGGAGGTGGCAGCAGAGATCTGGCTTTAGTCTTCAGAAAAAAACCACTGGTTACAAGGTGTTAATACAGTTGACCAGTTATTTTCTACTGGAGTGACTCCTCTCGTGAAACTAATTTCCTCCAAACCGTTATTTGGGAAAATGTTGCACAGTGTTGGTTGAAATGGAAATAAAATAGCTTGTTTTGGTTCTATCTACCTGACATTTTTAATTTCAAAATGATTTTTAAAATCCTAAAACATTAAACTGTTTCCTTAGGGTAGCACTCTGGGGAAGAGGTAACCTTCACAGTCTCCTCAGCTAAGCTCTCTAAGCTCTGTGAACATCAGCCTTATGGACCAGCCAGCTCTGACAGCCAGGTCTGCATTGCACCATCTCCTGCATGGAGATACTGGCAGACTGTATTGTCATTCATGTGAAGAAAAGCAAAATAATGTAATTACTGAATAAAATATTTCAATTTCGGAAATTGTGAAACAGAATGTAATAAAGATACGGAAAGAAATGTTCATGAAATGCAAAAGCCTTTGTATTTTTAGGATTTTTCTCTTTTTTTTTTAAAAAATTTTTGAAATCCAAATAATTCCATTTACACACTGAAACTTTGCTGAATTTCACTTATTTCTGGCTACAACTTCTCTCTGCCAGTTTTAGTATCCTTCAGCTAATCTGAACAGACCCTTACCAAAACAAACCAGAAAGTCTTGTAGGACACTAGGCAATCTTTCCTAATTTTGATCTGTTATGTACGTAATACTTATATTGCATAACATCTTCAAGCCAGCACATTTTTGTCCTTATTGCTAGACAAACAAGGGATAAAAAGGGCATTCCTGAGAGCTGGAAAACTGTATAGAAATAAAGATGCAGCAGACAAAAGGCAACTAGGAGAGAACACTAGCCAACATGAAAGCCTTTGTTCACATCATCATCATCTGTTGGGAGCCAGAAAACACCCCCCTTTGAAAGAAATGCTCCACAGACAAGTAACACATCAGAAAATTCTTTTAAACCAGGTGAAAAGGACAAAACAGGAAGGCTGATTAGGGCAACTGGGATGATTACATAACAAAGCGCTCAGATATTAGAAGAAAAGTATTAGTATTGCCTTGTCCTTCACATCGTATCAGAGAGACTCCTGAAATAGATCTCAGAAACTTCAACATGAGCTTTTGCATTAGTTCTGGCTGAAAGCTGGAGAAGCTGTGTGCTTCCTGTGAGACCACTGGTTTCCTCCTGGCTACGTAGCAGAATAGACTAATTTTCCTTAAAGGATATGCCATGCCACAAATATGAAAGTGTAACACCTGAACCTTAAAGCAAGCATTTGCACTATACTTAATTTCCTTGGGTTTGTTAGGTTTATCTTTTTCATTCCTATTGTTATCTTACTAATTAAACAAACAAACAAACAAACCAGCAAAACCCAACGGTCACCAGCAAGTGTTAGCAGCCTAATCACACAGGCTAGAAATCCCTTTCTGGTGCTCAGTAGTATCTTAGTAGGTTTTGGAAATGTGAAAATGCAGTCTCAATACAGTAAGACATTTTCCATTTCCAAAGTCATGGAGTAGAAATGCAAATTACAGAAGAGAGGGCAAACAGCAAAATAAAATCCTTGTTTTATTTCCCATGATTCTATGCTGCATAAATTCTTAATACTCTACTCAGCTTTTTAGAAAGCACAGCAGAGAAATCCCATCAGATATTTAAAATCTTTTTGCTGCTTGCTATCATTTTTATCTTATAAATAAATGGGAAAGGAAATAGTCTTATTTCATTCTGCTCTCTGTACTTATGTGATCTTCGTCCTTAGTCACAGTGACTGAGTCACCTCTTAGTGACTCACACACTTTGAAAAGATGATCTTTCATCTTTCTTTTTGCTTTGTATTTCAGCCTTATTACAGGTCTTCCCAGATGTCTTGCTGTCAAGAGGCACTTAATATGAGTGTCTTTTGGCAGCTCTTTCTTGTATTATTTCAAGGTCCCACTGAGCCTGTAAACTATCCACAACTGCTTTCACTCTGGCCTCATGTCCTTGCTCTCCAAATTCTGCTGAACAGATTTATGGATCTCACCCCAAAATCTATTTCTGCACACTTCTTATTTTACTTTATTTTTCCTGCTCATTCAAATCTGCCCCCTTGTCTCATACCAGAGGGGTGATCAACTCCTCCCTTTGGTGGGTTTCGCACGCTGTCCCTTTTTCTGGGCGTGACCTGTCCCTGATCTGTTTCCACTCTCAGGGCTCCCTGCTACATCACATCAATTTCTGATGCACTCCTATCCCCTTAAAGGCCCTTAGTTGTTGTTTCCCTGTCATCTCTCATTTTGTCTTCTCTTTTTCTTACCACATCCTCTTTACCTTACTAGCTATCCCCATTTGCCTGTTTTCCATCAATTGTTTTGCATGTCCATTTGTTTCATTGTTTGCACCAGCTCATCAGAACAGCTTGCTCTCCTCTCTCAACACCAGCTCTGAGACAAGTGTATACAAATTAGCTAAAAGTTGAACAGTGTATATGTAGTACAGGTGGTTATGAAGCAGTGAAGGAGAGATGCTGTCATCATGAGCATAAGCACTAACATGGAAAATAGAGTGAACCAAATAAAATAATACTCAGATAAGAGCATTTTAAAATTACATGCTGACATCACCTGTGTTTAGTGCCAGAAGCCAAGTTCCAGGACTCTTTCCAGACTGCAGAGGCTTCAGGAGTAATGAGAGGAGTGCAGGAAGATATTTCACACATTTGGGAGAGAAGATGGGGGAACAACAGTGAAGTCAGGCTTTGGCAGCTTAAGTGCTTTTAAATTCTGCCAGTGTTTTCACTTGAGCTAGAAATCTGACTACATATATACTGTCTTTGAATTTATCTAGCCACATATTTTGGTGCCTTATTCTGGACTTAGAGCCTGACTCTCCGTGCAACCAGTTTTGAGTTACTTTTAAGAGAAAAGGTTTGGTAAGAAGCCTATGTCTCAGTAACCCCTGAAAGTCTAGCATTCAGCAGTCCAGTGAGGATCTCTTCTTATCCCAGATTCACTGGTTACCTCTCTCTAGCCATTTTTTTCTGCTTGAACTGTACAGACCAAGCCCTGTATTGCATTCCTCCTGCTCTACTTGATTTGCTCAGACCTCAGCAACCCCTTTCCTCCAATAGAGTACAGAGCTTGTTCCTCTTCACCTGTAGCCCTGGTTTCTTTGTCATTTACTACTCTTCCCCGTGCTCTGTGCTTGAAGCACTTGTGATGGCATTTATCTTGAGTTCTGTGTTTCATAGCATACCTTTCATTTCACTTCTAGCCTTCAGTCTTCCTTTGAAAAGCTTAAAATTGCAGCCCCATCATATCTGTTAGATGAATGTCTGCCCGACTCTGCAAAAGGGCAAAACAGGACTTCCAAGAGGGAAAACAGCTCCAGGCATTTCTAAGACATTACCTCTGGTATTTAGGATTTGTGTGCAGAACAAAGCAAACAGTATAACAGACCCAGCTCTGGTATCCAAGCAGATATAGCTCAGACATGGGATAATGTCTTGCTGCAAGGAGAGAGGAAACTTGTACCCCAGCTTATTAGATTTGTATTCTAATTAAACCAGCCTGAGTTTACAAGGTTTTACTTCTTGACCTAGGTTGGGCTTATCACAAAAAAACAAACCCTCGAGTACTTATAGCACACCTTTATTAGTCCTGGACCTCTGTACATTTCGATCATGTGCTTGTTTCCCAAATAACACTCCTACTTCTGGAAATTTCTGACATCTGAACACCTGAATTTAGGTGTTTGTAAGCAAAATATGTAAGATCTCATTATACTCAGTTAAGATCTTAGGTTCAATTCAGGGACCTGAATGCACATAGTGCCTTTTGAGACGATGCCCTAGCATACCTGTGATATGTGCATGGATCTGGCAATTGTCTCAGCAGACCTGGCATAAGACTTACAGGAGACTTATACCTTTCCCTATTGGCAAAGGGAGGGCAAGTGGAATAGCCTACGTCATCTCAGTAAATACATCCAATTAAGCAATCAAATCAAGCAACATCAATAGTCAGTGAAGGTTGCAGTGATATAGATGGCAAGCTCCTGGGAATCATTTTTGGTGGCCTGAGTTGATTCTAGACTCTATGTGCTAGAAGAGAAGTTTAGATGTTAGACTAGATCACATACATACCTCACACACTGCAAGTGCTTCTTATTCTCTCACTGTGGAGCTGAATCCCCCTCTATTGTCCCACTCAATGGCAACACCTACCTGTGACTCCACCTAGATCAGAGAAGGATCTTGTGTCTTTTTCAGGAACATTGCAGTCACATCAAATTCAGCCAGCTAACACCAAAAAATAGAAATGCAACTTGCTTTCAGTCATTACCACTGAAAAATTGTTCTACTGTTTTTGAGTCTGTGATGGGAACTTTCCAAAACCAATTCTCTGAAATAATGTATATTTCAAAGTGGTCCAAATGACTAATATTCTAAATAGTAATTTTGTGTGTGTGTCTAAAAGACCTTTAACAAATATTTTCAGTCATATTTACAATTACTCTTTGTATGTGATCCCTAAACAGTAATGATCACCATGATTCCCAAAATGATCATTTTAATCTTCTTTCTAATAATCTTTAAGAGAAAGTTGTCCTTTCTGATTTTGGCAAGAAATATTTGTTGACAGGTAAGTAATTAAATCTTTGATTGAAATCAATATTTTATACTCAAATGAGTTTTTATTTTTTGTACTTGTATACAGTAGCATATATGTTAGTGTATATATATGAGTTATAATAAGATCAATTCCGATGACATTACTGCATTAACCATCTATATTTTCATATAGTAATGACATCAAGCAATGAATCAGTTAGGCCTTTACATTTGGTATGGTAAATCTTGTATCACCATATTAACACTTGCTGAAAAATATAATGTTAAAAGTGATCAAAATGTCAAATTCTGCGTTTTATTTGATGTTAAATAAATGAAGATTTTACAGTAAAAGGAAGTAATTTTCAATACCAGCCAGAACATCTCTGCTAAGAGGTCATCGATGTTTTTCTCGTGTAGATTAGATATCAGAATAAAAAATTGTGGTAACAGTTACTGCCCTTTCTTTCAGGATGTTGGTAAATGATATGCAATACATCTTTCCTATTTATGAATCTTAAATAAACAAAACCAGACAAGAGTGAAGAATGCTGCTCTTTGAAACCACAGTTCCCCTAAAACTCTTAGAGAAGCAAATCTAAAACTGTGCTTGTTGCTTTAATGACAGATAAGGTTGGACACAGCTCAAAGTGTATCTACTGCTGCTCCAACTCTTTAGTTTAACAAAATCTATGCTGATTCTAGAAAGTGATAACGTATTTCTAAACGGATAGTAGCCCTTTTTCCACAGCAGGTAAAGGAATTAAGCATTAAAATAGCATTTTATAAACTGTATCTGTAATATAAAAAGACCTGCTCTGTACTATACAAATAAGTAGTTGGGTGTTTTTTTTGAGGGGGTGTGTGATTCAGAGTATCGTCTTGCAACAATAATTATATACAAATGCCATTTCTACAGTAGTTGGCAAAAAACTACTAAAACTTTAAGAAACCTTTTAGAATAATAAGTAATGTCAAGAAGTCAGATTCACTGCTGAAATCCATTAATTATTCACTTCCTGTCAACTTACCAATTATGACTAATATTAAAGGGAAGAATCTACCTATATACTTACATAAAGACAGAGTGTTTGGATGTTTTGAAGTTATGTTACAGAATAATTTCTAAATATGCAGAAGTAGAAAAGAAATCAATTGGAATAATCTACTGAAAGGGATTATTTAAGATCATGCTCTCTCAGTCACCAAGTACCCGCATCTTTCTAAGTAGTTTTACCAGCAGATGTCAGTATTCTACAAATTTCAGTAAGCAATTTGCCACTTTCCTCCCTTTCAACCATTTTCTTCATTGTCATTAAAACCTACAAAATAATTCCTTACATGGATAATCTCCTTGTGCTGTAGTTTGGCTTTTTTGAGTAGGTACAGATACTTAATGAGAAATAAACATGAAGGTCAACATGCTTTCAATTTGTCCACAATAGTGTCTTACACTTCTATGATTAGAATGCTGAGCTTTGTCATATGGGCAGAAAATAGGAATTCTATAATAGTTTCACTTCTGTTAGGTTTTGTACTGATGTTTATTTAACTTATTTCAAACAGGTCTGATGGGTCTGGTCATGAAAGAAAAAGCTGCCTGGATATCATGGGAAGATGGAACAGCACATCGTTCCACAGGATATTTGCAGCACATGCTGATAAGTAATTCAGGACTGAAAAATATGTCTAATTCCCAACTTCGGTGTCACCACATTTACTGATTACATCACTATTTCTGTAAATCAAGTGAATTAGGTAGAAGAAAGATTTACTCTGAACTTCCAAAACCTTTTGAAAATTACAATGTATTAAAAAGAAGGGATCTGTACATTGTTAGTTTAGTCAGGCTTCTCAGTCTGAACAAATTCCTAGAAAGAAATAGACCTGAGATTACTGCATTTTCAAAAGTTCATACAGAAAAAATGTATTACAATAATGTTTTAGAATTACCAAAAACTTCAACATCAAACAAATAGAATGCTAATGAAAAAGCCTCTCTACTTACCATACAGAAGAAACTACATCAGCTGTAAGTATATGAAGCCAGGACTGCAGCTGCCAAACTAAAAATATACATTAAGCGAGGACACCTTTCTGCAGGCAGATGAGATTTTTGACAGTAGATCTTCAAGCCGTAGAGTCTGCTATGCTTGTTGACTATGATTCACAATGGAAAAGAATAATATCCATAACATTTATCAAACTGAAGTGTAACACTAGACTATGTATTTGTTGTCCCTGTCTGGCATTGAACCAAAAACTCAAACACAGCAGCCAAAACAATGCTGGACTAAACACAGACTCATTCTCACTCTGTTTTCTCTGTATTTTTTTTCTTCTTTTATTTTTTTTTTTTTTTTTTTTGTTTTCCAGTCAGGTAAAAGAAAACAAAGCAATAGACTTATTAGAAGGACTATGGCCATATAAAAAGTCTCAGATTATGTAGTCTTCTCAGTTAGGCTCCTGGAAAAAGCTGTGACACAGAGTTTAACTGTAATCCTCTGGAACATGGTCAAATTGTCTGCAGTTCTATTCATAAATACCTGTTGCACAGATCTGGCCCATATATTAATCCAAGAACTGAGTGGATTTTGTTCTCAAGGATTTAATCCAGTTAAAGAGATTAATGCAGATAAACTCTTATTGTTCCCCATGGAATACAAGGAAACCTTTGGTAAGAGGAAATGACTTTCACAGTTTGATGGCTCTCTATTAATAGTTTCATGAAATGAAATACAAATGGATGTATGAATCTGTGTATTTATTCTCAAAATGCAAAATATTGCATCGTACACAATTAACCAAAACATTGAAATGCATGTCATTCCTCAATGCTGTCAGCTAGTCTTGAATTTAAAATTAGACCTTATTCTCCTTTTACAATAAACTTTTTCCTTAAGAAAAACAATTAACATTTCCTGTAGTTCACATAAGCATATCACTTAAATTATAGTATGAACTCACACTATTACTTCCAGTGTTTTTTTATTAATTTAGTGTATTAGGTTTTTTTTTAACATCTGCATTGTCACAGACAAACACCCCTTCCCAGATACAGGAAAATATTTTTTTATCAGAATAGCAACACATCTTGAGTATCAGTTGAAAAGAGATGCATAGCTCAAATTTGCATAGGATTTATGATAACATGATGTTCTACCTGTAAAGTTTGCCCCCCAAATCCTGTTTTGCCCTTATTTTTACACTAAGAGTACTGAAGGATGGTAGAACTGTCTTTAAGGACCTCAGATTTTTCTCCTTAGTTAACTTCTTCTCTATAGTCCTCACAGGGTACCTGCATTACTGCCCATTCCTCACCTTTGGATAATCAGGCTGAGAATGTGCCAGAAGAGGCATGACAAGTAACTGTGTCAGGGACTTAACTGGGTACAGCTTCATGTTTGCTCAGTCAGGTAAAATGAATCCCACTGCCATTCTCAGACACCTGCAGCTGGAGCAGACCTACCTTGCAGACATGAAGGTTTGTCCAGGGGCAGTGAAGGCTGAACCTTCACATATGTGTTGGTGAATGGAGTCTGAGGAAAAAAGGTTAGGGGAACGCAAGTGTGAAGTTACAGAACCTGAGGCTACACTTCAGAGACTGTATAAGGAGAGAAAAACAGCATTTAGCTTGTTGAAGAAAGAGTGTGGGGAAAATCTGCTCACACATCTACTTACACATGGTAAATTCTGAGAGAACTCTTAAGTACTATTATGCTTAATGTTTCTGTCAGACATTTGGAAGACCTGCAGGGAACAAAAAACACACCATGAAGGCCCAGATGCCTGCTATTAGCAGAAACCAAAACAAGCTTAAATGGTTCATAAGGAAGAGTCAAAGCTGCTACTATTTTCATAGATTATTTTATCATATATTTAAAAGACAGAAAAAATGCAATCGCTTAACTATTACATTGCAAAAAAAATCCTAACATCTCTCACTTGGTTTTAAGCAAATGATAAAAATACCAGATGTTCCAGACAGCTCAACCTCAAACCCTGGCTTTGCTCCATTGTGTTGGTGAAATAGAGCCTTGCTTCAGTGGGGCTAGGATTACATCTGCAGTGGTGGGCCCCTTCTGCATCATTTCCTGAGCTGCTTTAAATGACACAGACTCTACCTGGTTGTTCCACGCTGCTGCATATGTGACACATCTACTCTCCCCTCACAGAATAGCCATGAGAAGGTTGAGAGCATATGGACAAGGATTAGGGATCATGACAATAAAGGGTGCCTTGTGGTTGGTGTTTACTACAGGCCACCTGATCACGGGGAGGCTACTGGTGCAGCCTTCATACTCCAGATCCAGGAGACATCACGCTCACAGGCTCTCATCCTGCTGGGGGACTTTAACCACCCTGACATTTGCTGGAAAAGCAGCATGGCAAGCTGTAGGCAATCCAGGAGATTCCTGGAGTGGCTGGATGCTAACTTTCTAAAGCAAGGAATAGACAGCCCTACCCGAGGGGATGTGTTTTTAGACCTAATGTTGACCAACGCAAGTGAACTAGTTGGGTTCAGTTCACCGTGCTAAGGGGTACAGGACAGATGAACTGCAAAGTCAGCACCCTAACCTTTAGGAAAGCAAACCTCCAGCTCTTTGATGAGTTCTTCAACAGGACCCCTTGGGAGGCAGTCTTCAGAGATAAAGGAGCAGAGCAGAGCTGGCAGAGCTTTAAGGAGGCTTTCCATGGAGCACAAGAGCTCTCAGTACCCATGGGCAGGAAATCAGGCAAGAAGGGAAAAAGACCAGCATGGCTGAGTCATGAGCTGCTGGTTCAACTGAAGAACAAGATGAAACTGCACAAACAGCTGAAACAGGGACAGGTATCTTGGGGGAATACAGGGACGCTGCCCGGTTATGTAGGGACACAAAGGGATACAAAGGAAAACAAAAAGGGATGCTGTAAGTATCTGAATCAGAAAAGGAAGGTCAAAGAAGGTGTACCCACCCTCCCCTGGGTGATTAACAGTGGCAAATTAGTAACAACAGACGAGGAGAAGGCTGAGATACTCAATAACTTGTTTGCCTCAGTTTTCACTGGCAACCTCTCTCCTCACAGCCCTCAAGTTGCTGGCCCACGGGACAAGGACCAGGTAGCCAAAGTCCCTCCCACTGTAAGCAAGGATCACCTGAGTTCATGATCACCTGAGTTCATGATCACCTGAGGAACCTGAACATAAATAAGTCCATGGGTACTAGTGAGGTGCATCCCAGAGTACTGAAGGAACTGGCTGATGCAGTTGCTGAGACACTCTCCATAATATTTGAGAAGTCGTGGCAGTCAGGTGAAGTCCCTGGAGACTGGAAAAAGGGCCATCTCTCAGCCATCTACTCCCTTAAGGGGAACCATGGCTTTAGACTGACCAAAATCTGTATGTTCCTGGCAGTATCTGCCCTTTGTATATTGTCAGAAACTCTCACCACTCCTTGAGTCCAGGAGTCCTGTGGGGCATACCTATATATAATTCTTTAATTGAGGTACAGGTCCTGAGCCCAGCTTAACAGCTTGCAGGTAGGGCTTACTAGCAATGGAAAATCCTATACTTCCTTGTCCCAGTCTGGCTCTTTTTCACTGTCCTCATCTCTGTTTCCAGCCATGTGGTACACCACTGAGTTGTATTGGTGAGATCTCCCCTTCTCAGAAGCCACCAAGTTTTAAGTTGCTTCACTTCCACTTAAAATTGCAACACAAGGAACATCATGTCAAGAAGAAAAAACAAATCATGAAAGGAGAACTCAGAAATGAATTAAATACCTCAATGTGGTATTCCTGCCTAACAGGTTAATTCATGTTTCAAAAGATGGAATTGATAATGAGAGGTTCAACACTGCCTTCTTGAGAAAGGTGCCAGTCTGCTTAAGCAACTCCAACCAGCCAGCTGATGAACCCGATGATTTGCCTCTGTGTCTAACCCTGTGATTTAGTTTATTATTCCAAAAGACTGAACTTGTGAGGGTGTGATTGTACATGCAAACTCAACTGTCTGTATTATAAAGTTCCAGGAACTGATTTGCATGTTTTAACTGGGACATGAACTTGTTGGGGATAAATTTTTTCCCTGATGAGATTCATTCTTAAATTAGTATTTATCCTTAAGAAGAAATACAGATGAGTAAACCTCTTTAAAAAAAATGTGGGACTTGCAGCCTCAGAGACAAAAAGTATTCTCTATTAACTGTAGGAAGGTGATTAAAGCATAAGTATCATTTTTCCTGGAGATCTGATAAGAAAAAATACTGAGACAATTTGGAAAACCTAGCTCTTATCATCACTTTTATGGCTTATGCAGCGTTTCTGGCTTGAGTAACTCAACATGAAGAATTCTAGGATATTCATGCATACCTCTTGTTATTTTTTTTCAAATCCTTTTTCTTTTTTTTTCCTTCAGTATGATTTGGATCTAGTGGTTGAATTTCAGTTGTTGCCCTGTTACCACTATAGCTGTGGCAGCTGTTGTGAAAAGAGTTTCTGTCTGACATTACCTCACCACTTCTAGAGGAGATATACCTGCCCCCAAATCATCCCTTTCAGCCACAGCATGCTCAGCAATTCCAGTTCAAAAAGCAACTGAAATGATTTTGTGTGAGGCTCACATTTATCTGGCCGGACTCTGCTTTGACGTGGGGATCCATTTTACTAATAACCAGCACAATCACTCACCCGTCACCATCATTGCTAATAACAGTCAAGTACAGAAGTAACCCTCTGAAGTCTTGGAATCCTCTGCAGATATCTGAAAGAACAAGAAACTATAGTTGGAAATCTCAAAATTCAGAAACTGCTGGAGTTCCTCCCTTGTTGAAAACAGAAGTCAGAGTAATTCATGTGGGACAGAGGGAGCTGGTCTATAGATTAAGCGCTCTGAGCTTGTTCTCGTTAACTGATATCAACCTAAAGTGAAAGCAGTGTTGAATGTGATAGCACTTGGAGGTAGAAAGTGGTACACTGCCTAACAAAATCTATTTGTAGGTTTTCTGTGTGACCCAGTTGAAATAAAGTGTTGGCTTTTTTGGTAATTGTTTGTTTGTTTTTAAGAATGAACGTGTATAAACAGCACCTTTCCCCTCCTAGGGTGAACTAAATTATAGTCTGTTCTTTTATGGTTTAGCTGAACTGCACTGTGCTCTTCAGAAAACGGCTGTATTAATACCTATGGTAACCCAGAGCTGAGCAACTGAAAAATGCATTAGAGCTTAATGATGGAAAGAACTCTATAAACTTTTGCCATTGATTACGATAAGAAGTACAGGACAGAAATCTTCAGTCCTAAAGCCTGCCCTACAAGTCAAAGGTGAATTGCAACCATGGTCATGTTAGCAAATACAATTTAAATAATTTGACACTAAGTCAAAATTAATAATTGCATGTATTATTAAAACCACTGAATTTATAGATAAATTTCAAATTCTAATAGAAATCCTCATTTTATTTTAGCTCCCATGACAGAAACAAAGCCAAAACCAAACCTGATACCATGAACTATTTAGAAACATGAAATTAGCAAATCATTTCAGTGCCTCCTACTTTTAACTATACCACCCAAATATATGACGTATTGATCTCAAGGATGAGACTGGCTTAAAAATTCCCTTTCTCTCCACTCACACCCATGCCTGCAGTGCACTGTGCTATTGCCTCATCCATGCTGATTGAATGGTTTGTGTGGTTGTGCTGAAAACAGAAATGATGATACAGTCCTGCTGAGGGATAAAATATCCTTGTGCAAATGAAATGATGTGATGTGGGTAGTGGACAACAAGTGGGAAGGATTTCTAACTCAAGTAATTTTTGAATCTGTAACATGCTGTTAGAACTGCTGATGGGGCATAGTAAACTGTGAAGTAAATGCAAAATTGAGGATGGAAACTTCTTAAACTGGAATCTTCATTTAATTACATCCTTTTTCACAGAAACAACCAACCTGGAAGAAACCAAATATGTGCAGACTTTGAAGCGAATCAGTTATGACTGATGTGCTGGGGGAAGCAGTTCTACTCACTTGGCTTGTGCTGCTGCTGAAAAGCTGTTTGGCCATTATGGCACGTGCTCTCATAAGATCACAGAAAGCTATACACAGTAGATAGTTATCTGAGAAACAAACACATTGTGGAAATGCATTTTAATTAATATTCCCTAGTAATATCATGTTAATTGTCAGAGCTATAGATTTCTCTTAAGATGCACATAAATAACGTAGCATTGATAACAATAAGTAAGGTAGCATTGTTTTAAAGCACTAGATACTGTAACATCCAGGTTATCCCCAGCAACATTCACGCTGATGTCAAATTAGCCTCTGTTGAGCTGTTCCCAATGACTCTGCAGGGATGTGAATCTTGCCCAGTTGTTCTATTGACTGATCTGTTAAAAATACAAGCATGGCTCATGCTACCTGGCTCTTGCTAGTCTATGAAATTCTACCTTTCAATTTTATTTTACTCTCTTATTCTTAGGATATATGTTTTCTGTCATTCAATGCTGATTAAGAGACATACTTGAAGCAATCTGTGCATAGACAATGACTTGGAGTTTTAATTCAGTGGAACAAACTACAGAAAACTGAGGCACAATTTCTAACCATGTAAAGGCTGCACACTGTAGTTTTACCTGTGTGTGATTTGTCAAGTTATAGGCCAGAGGGAATTGCATCAGGAAAGAGGATAAGACTAACACTCTTCAGAGTTCGGATATTGTTTTTTCAATCATTCATCACAGTAAGAATTGTTTGTCACAGAGTTAATAAAGACATATTGTTTAATTAATGTCACATCTGAGGATCACTACTTTTTTAAACTGTACTCTTTGTTCTCCTGATTCCTGCTAAAGGAGTTACCTCCTTGAACACCTAAAAGTAGATTGTACAAAAAAGTCCATAATACTGAGAATAGTCCTCCTACAGCAAGGACAATAGAAAGAACAATCTTCTTCCATTTCAGGTTACAGTAATTTGTCCAGTGTAGGCAAAGGAAAAACTACACAACACGAACACTTATTAATAAGTACACAAAGTACACAAGTGTGTTTATTACATTTTTGCAAGCACTTTGTTCTACATTTCAAAAACGCCACCATCAAGCTGTTGGCACATTTATGTACAAAACAGATTAATCGTAATGCCTGCTACAAAGCATTCTTTGTGAAAATACAAACTCTAATACCAGAGGAGAGCCCAAAGCATTAACATCATTACATGAGTTTAAAAGACATAGTTTTAAAAATCAGCACAAACGTTTTAAGACACCAAACTGAAACACTACAATATAGAATCCAAAAGAGGTTCCTAATACTTTTTGCAGAACTGTAATACTGGTACTGCACATTGTCAGAAAACTGTTGATCCTGAAGGACAGCCTAAGTGTAAAAAAACCAAAACCAAACCAACCCAAACCCCCAAATCAGAAACACAACCAAAAAAACCCCAAACCAAGCAAACAAAAAGAAAAAAGAAAAAAAAATCAATCAACTAATACTACTTAATGCATTATCATGCCACAAGTAACTATATTATTACCTTCTACTTACTACAAGAATCGTTAAAAATTACTGATGATGCATGACTAGTAATAGTACAAAGAAGAGTTTTACTCAAGAAGTTTTATTAGAAATGCACTTACACTGAGAGAGAATTCACAATGGTCCAATAAGTGCACAAAACTATCTAAGGTTTTTAACACTGACAAAAATGTCTTGTCAGGCTACATCACTTTAAAAGACACTTTACAGCATTCTTGTAGCATTAGAAATAGGCAAAAAAAAAGAAAAAATCCACCAAATTTGGTCCAATAATACTGACTTTTCTTAAATAGGGTGTTTTGTTTGTTTTTGATACAGGCAATTCTTTCAAATTAAGGTGACCCATCTTTCTGGTAACATTTTCCTATCAAAATAAAAGTTCAAATATATTACTACATTTGCAAATAATAAGCTCTGTGGTGGTCTTTCACCTTACTTTAACGTTATACAGGTAAACCAGGATGTGTAGGAAAGCTAGAAGCCAAGCTATAACATTTATGGAAGTCTCTTTTAATATATCTTGTACAGTTCAGACAGGTGCAATCCATTTAAATTTTGAAAGCAGGTAAAAAGACATCTGACTCCTACGGTCACTGTATTTTTGATATATTACTTTCATAAATGTAGCTAAGCAGTAATTTCTCACATCATTACATGAACAGCTCCAATTTAGCATAACCATCATTGAATTCAAGAGATCATTCTGTAAAAAACTATGGATAACTATATCACTTAATTAACAATTGTCTATATACCGTAACTCTTTAACAGGTAGCCGTGGTATTGAATTCCTTCAAAAGGCAAGTGGCCATGCATTGTTAGCACCACGGTCTGCATGCTCACAATACAAACAGGAATTATCACCCATGGAACTTAGAACAAGAGAATATTCTTTAAAAACATCAATAATAATACAATGTTAACAAAGATAAGAAGCACTTTTTTCTTTTTTTTTTTTCTTTTTCTTCTTTTTCTCTTTTTTTAATTTTTTTTTCCTTTATTTTTTTTTACCCACTATTACAAATTTAGAAATTGCACCTTTGATTGTTTAAAACGTTCTTAGGACCTTCATTCACGTTGATCAGGGTCCATCTGGCACGTTTTCCAAATATAAAGGAAAGTAATCTGAATGTTTTCTTTATATATTGTACATCATGTACAATGGTCCCTTTGAAGTATACCTGTAGTTAAAGTAGTTATTGAACTCAAAACTAAAAAGTATAAAAAGCTACTTTTTTTTTTTTGAAAAAACATATAAGAAACAATGCAAAAGGTGTTATGCATAACACATACAAAGTGATTAAAAAAATCAAACACATATTTGTATTTGACAATATTTTAGTATTCTTGATCTAGCAGAAATAATTAGCTTACAAGGGTTCAGGAAAGGCTATTTAGGAGCTTTGTGGTAGAGAATGGTCACACAAAGAACTAATTAAGAAACTAAGTGCTAGACAACCAAGAATTGTACATGGGTGATATGTAAGTCACCCAAACTATCTTTTTTGAGAAGCACTTTCAATTTTTTATTTTTTATTTTTTTAAATGGTTGGATGGCCTTTAGTTAAACAACGAAGCATTCACATGTTAGAAAGTAAGACAAGGTTTCTTTTATGTGTAAGCATTGAGCCGCTCTTTAGAGCGAGTAGAATGAATATCATGAAGCTCTTGTTCCTCCTTTGATTTAATATCCTCGTACTTTTGCATTCTGCAAGCATCTTTCACATAGGCCCAGTTGGCAGACAAGACCATGAGATAATGGACCTGTAAGAGAGGTAACACGGAGTTAGGAACCAACAGAGGTAATCAGAATAGAGCAACTTCAAACTCAAAGCTATAGTATAGAGGTTGGGTTTTCATCAGAAGGAACTAAGCATTAAGTCAAGAATTAGTACAGCAACGTGATGAGATCAAGCTTGAGCTTCACTGATCCTCAGATTACTCAGCTCACAGCTGTTACTCTTACTGTGACTAGGAGTTGGTAGCAATGTTTATAAAAAATTAAAAGAAATGAAAAATCAACAAATCATCCCTGCTTTACTATTTCAGCTAGTCTGCAAATCTACATGGAAAAATGCCTTCTGGTTATTTCTTGCAGACTTTTCCCCACTGAATCACTATTTGTTCAAGTAGTTGCTAGAGACAGAAATATGCCATAGACACATCTGTCTTACATTTGTATATCTAATATAATTCTAGAAAGATTTTAAGTTATTTTCTTGTTAAAGTTAGCATTGGCTTTCCATTTAGTCGTGACTTCTTTCATCTACAGCTCTACAAAACTAGCTAATTTGGGAAAAATTCATCAAAAAATTGAAAAATGTGTTCAGCTAGGCAAAATGTGACAAAATATTGTTACAATAAACTTGAGGTCTTAACAGGGCACACGTCTGTCACCATCTAATTAGTACTTATATTTTACTACTATATATATCACAATTTATGTAATTCTTCACAATGTATAGAAAACAAAAATGCGTTTTGTATCATTTTCAAAGACTACTTCTGCACACATCTTGAACGGAGCAGAAACAATATGCACATTCAATGTAAATTTTTGAATATGTAGAAACACTTTTTTTTAAGAAAACAAGATTAACAGCTTTCCAAGTGTTCCATCCAAAACCAACCAAAACTATCTGAAAAGAAAGGGAAAAAATACCCCACAGCCTGTGATTATACAACTTAGTGGTGAGTATTGGAGACTGGAGCTGACTCACAGACAACACAAATCAGTGGATGAGTTATGATGACCTACTCTTAAAGAGCTTGTTTTATTTCTGTTAGCAAATGGGGAGGACAGAATGTCTATCAATACATCTAAGGATTAAGACTGGTCAAAGGATATTGTCCATTCTGTCATGTGGACAAATGTTTTTCACATGGCTTTGAAGAAATTTAATCTGAAAGTCAGTGAAACTTATTTTACCAGTATAAAAATTACATTCTGCAAACGTTTACCATTATAAATAGATGTAAAACACACTAATTGCCTTTGAGATGGAGCTTAGTAGTTTATAAAAATCACATGATATGGCTGCCAGTGATTGAGCTTACAACTGGTAGGTGTCCAGTCTTCCAAATGGTGGCAATAAATGGTCAAACGAGTGATAACCTTTAACACAATGCCAATACAAGGAATGAAGCTGGGGCCTCCAAAAAAGCAGTCAGGTGCTATCTGCCTTCTTTTCCCTTTTGGAGTTTGCTCGTCCTCATGCTTGTGGCCATATATACTGCAATATATAACTTGGCTGCCTGCTAGAAGAAAGAACTTCTCTCCTGTCTACTTCAGTTTACCAAGTCTGAGCCCTTAGGACATCTGCAGACTTTAAAAGCTAAGCTTCTGAAGGTGGACCGCAAGTGCCCTACCTTCAGTCTGCTAGATCTGCTTGCAATGAGCCTCTGACATTCTCAAAGCTTGGTTCCCTCTCACCTGAGGATGTGCTCTGTTGGCTCTGTATCCAGCCAGAAAAATAAACATGTTCAGTAGCAGTATTCAACTGGTTTATTCTACGACTCTCTGGACATTTATTCCTCTCCTAGCAAACCTTCAGACATTTTCTGGTGAGAGCATCTCTTACATTCATTAATGAACTGTCTCAGTAGACACAGATAATTTCCTGAAATCAAAAAATTCCACCCCTCCCTAGGAAATCGAGAAATTAAACTAGGATTCAATTAGTGGAAAATGGAATAATCATCAAAACACCTTGAGATTATGTAAATTCCTCTGTTCATATTAGACTGTTGTAGACATATGTGTACCTTAGATTCATACTAAGTGAACAGAAACAATTTAATATGGTTTTTCTTTCCTGGAAATGCCAATGGTGCCTTTTTCCACAATAGTTTGGTGGCAACAGTTGCTAACAGTGCAGTGCTACTTAATCTGGAAAAATTAAGATCAAAGAAAGCATTCTGAAACCCTTCAAAGGAAGAAACATATTTGTCCTGAAAGTTTATGGCAAATTTTCACCCAGTTAATCCCTGTTTGAGGAGTAGAATGTCGAGGAGCCATAAACCAGGAAGAAATGTTCAGAGAATCTGTCCTGTAGGAAAAAGACTACAGACAGTAGTATTTCTGTGTGTCTTTAGGAGTTTCTTTATACCTATACTACAACACTAGCAGCACAACCTGTGATGATAGTGCAAGTACTGGAGATGGCAGCAGATGGTGTTCCTCTGGGATACTTTCTGGTCATAGTTAGCACATAGAAGAAAAAAAAAACAAACACAACAAACAAAAAACTGGTATCTAATTCATCTGTTCCAAAAGCTTTCACCATAGTCTCTGGGTCAGGCATTTCTAGATCAAATGCTAGACACTAAAGCTGAATCCCATTCCACACTGAAGCTTGAGGAAAATCAAAATAAACAGGATAATATTCCTAATAATTCTGTCATCTTAGACAATTATAACGTGCATCCAGTGAGATTTCGTTGGATGCAAATTATAACTGTCCAGTGCTGGTCTTTTGAAAGTAGGAATTCAATTAAAAATACAATGTGAACTTCAAACAGATTGTAGACAGGAATACTAGAAGTGGGGAGTATTGAGCAGTATACCCACATCTTCCATTTAAAACACATCTGCCTAAAAAACCTTGCAACTGAAGAACACATGATGAAAATGGCACCATGTAGGCACATTTCTTATCCTCACAAAATGTTTGTTAACAACGCAGTTAGAGACAAATTTAAACCTAATGTCTTGCAGTTGCACTTGGCATTTTTCTTCCACTAAAAAAACAGGCAAACTATTCTGAAGGTACAGTGCCCACAGTCTCACCTTCATTAAATTCCCATTCTTCACTCATCCTTTCCTTGAAAGGTTCGTAACCAAACTTCTGGAATAACTGAAAACTCTCAGAGTTCACTTTTACTATAAGTAAGACGACTTTCCTTGAAACAACTGCTGTAGCTTTTATAATGCATATAGTCTCAAATATACATCTATGTTATATAATGACATATACATTTAACAGTCCCACCACCTTTGCTTTATTGTTTAACACCAAGTTCCTAGATAACATTGTCACACTAAGGAGGTCATCTCTAAGTGGCTGTCTAATTGCATTTCACACTTCCATGACCTGAATATCCTAAAGCCAGCAGGGCCCTGTCAATGATTATTCAAATTGAAGCAGTGCAGCTTCCACAGTCTGCCTCAGGATGTTTCAATTACAGACATATGCAAGACAGAGCAGGGTCTTCCCATGCCTGTGAAACATTCTTAGATTTCTTCTAGACTTGGATCTAGGCTAGGAAGGGATTTGGTTTGGTTTTCCTTTCCTTTTGGGACACATCATTATCGCAGCAGAGCAGAAGTCTGAATAGTCTACTCCCTTTACATGCTTCTAATATCCCGCACAATCATACTGGGGGGAGAAGGACTTCAATTCCCTTTGTGCTCATTTCAGGAGATTTGATTGCACCTCAGTTTTACAGGACATAACCTCCGTGGAAGTTCAGGCAGAAGAATATTACTCACACGGTAACTTTTGAGAAGGAAAACTGCATCTCACAATCAGTTTTGCTGTAGTGTTTTTGAGAAAACATCACAGGCAGGATGTTTAGTAGCTTTACAAGCAACACGTTGGGGTGGCAGAGTTTACATTTAAAGAACTTTGTGTTTTCTGTTCCTATCTTACACAATGTTCATGACAGTAAAGCTAATATACATTACTTCAATGATCATTTCTGCATCCATTTATTATCTGTTCAGACATAAGAAAGAACAGTAATGTACTGAATCATACACAGTCCATATTTAGTATGATTCAAAATCCTGTTTGTGTTTTTTTTTTATCTGCACCAATTAGCATTTGATAATTACTACTGATTATATTTCAAAACAATAATGCACTGGATAATGAATGATTTCTTGGATATACTTTCCTAACACTAAAATATATATATTATAATGATTACTATTTGGTCATTATTTCTTCAGCTAGAAGCAGAAAAGTATCAGTTTGGAAAACTGATTAAATTTTTAATATAAATTATATTCTACTATTATTATTTGTGGACTTGAAACAAAAAAATTACAGTGAAGAACATTTTTTTTTTTTTCATTTAGCTAGCTCTGCTATGTTGATGGGGTATCATGTGATGCTGAAAAAATGGCAGAGAATAATAATAAACAAAAAATCACTAATGCAACAGTAATAGGAGCTTCACTGAATATTCTGACTGTCCATTTTTATAAATGTCATCCTAAGGAGAATGAAAAATTCTGGGCCCTAGAATTTAATGTAAGAGGAATCACTATCACTAATACTTTTTTTATGGAAAGGATCAGTACCAAAATATCTTCATGTTTCTTCATTATATTTTAGTTATAGCACTGAGTGACAGTATGTAAATTGACTAGCTGCTAGCAAGTACCAAGCAGAATGCATTAGTAATTCAGATGCTGATGGAAGAGCAGTGTTGAGTAGCTTACCATAGCAATGACTGCCGCTCCAGCTCCAGCAAGTGCCACAATGAACAAGTGGAATGTCATGTTTAGCTGCAAAGGGGGACAAAGAAAGGGACTTTCATGGTGGTACACTAAATAGAAGAGTCAGGATAACACAGAGCAAATGATAACTTCCTGGTGCCTTCTACAAAACTAATGATTACTAATACTTTTATTAAGGACATCACTGCATGACATCACGCTTGTGCTTGTTTTGTTGCAACACTCATATCAGAGATATGCATAGTTCTATTTTGAAATGGTGCTCAGCTGGGGTTAAACCACTACAGACATCTACAGCTGTTTGTGGTGGTTTCTCTAGTAGTACAGACAGCCTAAGATGACCCCATTTCCCTTCATTAGCTGTAGCCTTCATCCTCATATACTGATTTACTTCCCTCACTAGTTTGTCAATAAAATTTGTTCCTAGTGACAGAATATCAACCAGATTACTTAAATAATCCAAGTAACCGCATTCCTCACCCCACCTCAAACCAAATGATTACTTTTGTTTTTAATTTTAATAATCTGGTTTACACAGCAGCCACTGAGTGTTGACTGCACAGCAAGGGTTGCGTTTTCATAGATGGGTTTGGTAGAAAGGCAGGTTGTATAGATTCACTCCAAGAAGATTTATCCAAAAATTTTAAGACCCAGTGAAACATTTAGCAAAGCACCCCCTGAGTTCAAAGGGATCAAGATTTTAGCCTCTCTTGTTGTTTTACATAGATGCAATTTTGATTGTCCTGTCTTCATCCCATATCATTTAAAAACAAAACCAGAAAGCTCAGCTGCACTGAAATAGGTGGCCTTTGCCTAAGGGAAAAGCTACAAAGAAAAACGTATTAGGAGTTATCATCCTAATGCACTGCAAGTTTTGGTCAAAGCCATTTGAAATGTTTACTCTCCTGTCACAACAGTAATCATAACACCTTCAAACAGCGATTCATTATACAGACCTGTTAATTGTGTACCTTTCAAAAACATCTCTGTAAAAATATACATGACAATGGAATTCTTAAAAAAAATAAAAATACAAGTGTATTTAGAAAACAAATGGCTAGAGAAATTACACAGACTAAACTTGTTACACAGTAAAGACTAGGACAAGAACTTGCTGACTGTATTTTCCACTGGGATTTTATTTCATCACCGTAACTAGAATTAGAACATTAAGAGTAAGAAGAAAATAACACCGGTTACTTCTTACTATAACATATATTATGGATTTGCCAAAAATATTATCAGATTATTATATCATATTCACCTCATTAGAATCACACATCTTGATGAAACTTTCTGATGTGGTGCAAACCTTCTTTTCCTCTCCAATAGTTACAATACCTGGAGCAAAATAAATATTTGCAGTATTTAGTATTCCTAGTACATAGCAGCTTACTTCAGATAAGCTAGAAAAGTAAGAAACACAAATTATTGGCTGCTTTGTGGAACTCTCTTTAACAGCCAAATCATTTTCTTGTTGATTACCAGGAAGGACACCTTCCCTGTGAGGACAGGTGGAGAGAGTTGGGGCTGTTCAGACTGGAAAAGAGAAGGCTCCAGGGAGACTTTATAGTGGCCTTCCAGTACTTAAAATGTGCCCCTAGGAAAAATGGGGAGGGACTTTTCATCAGGAGGGGTAGTGATAGGATGAGGAGTAATGGTTTCAAATGAAAGAGACTAGATTTAGATTAGATATTAGGAAGAAATTCTTCAGTGTGAGGGTGGAGAGACACTGAAACAGGCTGCCCAGGGAAGTTGCATATGCCAAGTCCCTGGAAGTGTTCAAGGACAGATTGGATGGGGCTCTGAGCTACCTGTAAAGTGTCCCTGCCTACGGCAGGGGCTTGGTACCTTCATACCCAAACCATTCTATGATAATTTCAGCCATCACAAAATTAACACATCATCTATTTAGTTAAAAGCCCTAGTAAGAAACATGATGGTGACAGTTTTTCAGACATTTTTCAAAATATGTGAATTTCAGATTTTGATCAGCATAATAATCAAAAGATCAGAATATTAATTGCAGCCAGTATATGCACTTACCACGGTGTTTGAAAATATTCTCAACCCTCATGTTGTTATAGTACAAAACTTCTTTCACAACTTATAAAAAAGCATTACCCAAACTTGTACTTTATTATAATAATAGTTTATCTCTCTGCAAGAATAGCTGCCTTCTGCGCAGTTTCTTTTAGCCAAAAGTCTGGATACTAGATCAAAAGCTAGCTTGAACAAAACTGCTATAATTCTTTTATCATGAACATTTTTACTGTTCTTTCTTGTTAGTAATCAGCAGTTTTTACAGTGAATTTACAGGAAACAGGTACACTCACATAATACACATTTTATACATTAGTGTTCTATGCATGTTTTAAAGAAAGTTAATATTAAAAAGTTTGGATTAATATCAGAAAAATAAAAGGTCACAAAGAAGAATTAATACTCTTGATGAGATCTGTACAGACAATTGCTTTCTCAACTCACCTGTCATGCTATGGGGGGTACAAATCAACAAATAAGAAAAATCCCCCCCCTTATGAAAACAATGTGAAATATTTTGTTTCAGGTTAACTGAAATGTTTAACATGAATCAGACTGCTTCATTCCCAAGCAATATGCCATTTTTATATCTCAAAATAGAAATTAAAAATATACTGTTATTTTATAATAGCAGGCAACAGAAGACTCAAGGAACTGCCTGACCTGCAGGCTGAGAAACCATACAGACTAGAACATCTAGATTTAAATCAGTCTTGTGGCAGAAAAGAATTGTGTTGTTATCACCATCAGAAGAACTCTCAGACTTTTAATATTCCAAGCCCCTGTTTATCCAAATTTCCCACCCTCTCAAAACACACGTATGTGTATATGCCCATTTCATTCTAACCTCCATAGTCAAGGCTTTAGCCCTGCTCTTTCTCCACCAGCCTCTTAGCATGTTACTAATTTTAGTGTCATTCTTCATCAAATTTTTGCAAGTAAGTAATCAATCTCACCCTGTCCCAAGTCACTTCTGCAGAGACAAATGGTAACCTAGGATCTCGTATCTCCAAATCAGTGTCCTACCACAAAATTCAAGAGTCATTCTCCAGATAAATGACTAATTAAGCATTTTAGACAAGTTCCAGCCATTCCAAAAGAAGAGAATAAACAGAAGCCCCAGGTCAAATTTTCAGTACTCTGGGAATGGACAACTTTGATTCAATTTTGCAAGTCTGGAAATGTAATGCATATCTAATATACTGCCTTGACTAGTGGTTAAAAGGATAGAAAAATGCTTAACAATTGTTTCAGAAACACTAAACCAGTTCATTTCAGACAGATGGAAGGAAAGCAATGTTATGTTTTCTTTTGTGAAATCTTGCTCTGTTTAGTTCTCTCCATTCACGTACCATACTGGCGAAGATCCAAGCAGAGGTTAGCTCCATCCACTACAGTGGCATTTCGGCAAATGGTCCACAGATTGAAGTACATGTAAACAGGCAGAGAAGTGAAAGCTGTAACACCCAGCCAGGCCAACATAAAGATGTATGTCAGCATAATAAACTGCAGTAAAAGAGGGAAAAACAAAACCAGTGCTAAGTCAGAACCTAAGTGATACTCCATTGCAATAAAAAGGAATCACAGAGAAGCATTTATGCATTTATGACTGCTTTTGGCTGTTTCTGTCCTTATTTAAACTATGCTTTTGGTGCGATAATCAATTCACGATCTGGTCAAAGTGAGTGCCAGAGCACTAACATGATATTTCTGAAGAACAAGCAGCTCTTCAGAAGTGTAGACTTGCTCCACATTCCTTTCACTTTTGTGCCTATGACTGATGCAAAGCACCACATCTGAAGTACAGACAGCTGCATGCTTTGCAAAGCGTGTCTTTCCCTCTCTCCTGTCACTGCTGCTCTATAGTTAAGATGAGACGGCCACATGTGTTGTTGTTTCTTCCACTATCAATTATGTTTAAAAAACCTAAAATTAAATACTACAGGCTTGCCTTTTCTTTTTCAATCTGTGTCTTAATAAAAATGAGTCTTCATCCATGGCTTCTACACAATCTCACTGGCAAATCCATTTTGCATTGAACCTGAGAAAGCGTATTTTTTTATTTTCTTCCAGTATTTAGAGGTATTTGGGGTCTACATACAAGGGAATTTGTCATTCAGAACAACCTAGGCTGCTTGCTTCTGTTAAGGAGAAATGTATTAAATAACATGCTCTACAACACGTGGTCTCCAAAGGCTAGATATTTTCTTTTTTTAGCCAGGAGCCTCAAGAGTAGAGCAATCTGCTTGTTGGAGCCATTTGAACTCTACTTGCCTGATCAGGGATGGGAGTTTGCTGGCACACCCAGATTTTGTAAATACGTACACATGCTACATTAGTGCTCTGCTGCTAACATGAGATGACTAGCAGACACATTCATCAATAACAAATTACCTTTTCATTTTATGCTGTGGAAAGAAAATCGAGATGCTATGTGGTTAAATGCAGAAGATAAGTCAGCCTCTATATGTTGAATCCAAACAGCCTCAAGATTTCAGCACACTAACATTTTCCTAGCAGCTTACCACAGAAAAACACTAAGTTCTTAAATAAGAAATCAGAGACTGTTTTTGAAAGCTAAGCTGGTCCACAAACTGTTTAAAATTAAACAAAGTGTAAGTAAGGTGAAGATGGAAGACATTTTGTAATTATTTTTAATGTATAATCTCTTACATCATGTGATAAGGGAAAAAGCCTAATATAAATACAGATTTTAGTTATGGGAATAAAAAAAGTCAGACTTAAAAGGGTTGTAAATGGTACTAAAAATTGTTAAAGGGGTGGCTTGTCCACATGGACCTGATAAGGAAAAGCAATTGAAAACAACAAAAGGTTTGGATTTTAGGTGAGGTATTTTTATTACTTTGAAGTTATGGAGTGGACGTTCTCAAGCAAGAGACCTTAATTTGATTTACTTTAACTCACTTCCAAAGAATATTAAATAAAAGCCATTTTAATTCTGAGGAAGTGTATTTACAAAGGGATTTAATGTACTTCAATTAATCCAGTTTAAAATTTAATTCAGATTAATTTTCCTGATTGTCCCTAGGTAAATGAGTCCAGCAGTAGTTTGAAAAGCTGGAGAATTTATAGCACTGAAAATAATTATGAGAAGGATGTAGGAAAGTAAAAAATAAAGCAGTACAAAGAACAGAAGGATTCTGTTTAATGTATTTGGTATCAGATTTCTATCCTTTTCTTCAATTAATACTCAACACTTCAGTTTTACCTGCCAGTTTGTAAATTATGAATCATTTTAACTTTCCCCTTAAGAGCAAAATAGTATAAAAGGGAAACTTATGCATCTAATTTATGTTTAAAGATTTTTGAGAATTTATTCATGCAGATAATGTCTGTCTTCCTCTTCAATTTTTTCAGAAGCCCCACAAAAATAACAACTGGCAAAATAGAGAAAATGATAGCAAAGTCTATAATAAATACATACTTTTGAATGTTACAGTAGACTTTTCTATGTGTCAGTTGTTTTATATAATGGAAATTCTATTCCATTTATTGCAGAGAAAATAGTCAATGCAAATAAATACTGTTCTATACACACTCCTATTTATTTTTCATTATTTCTCCTTTATTGTTTTCTCTTTTTTTTTCTCACTATATTACAGTTTCAAAGCTAACGAGACAACATCTGCTACAACCCCAGGCACTCATTTACAAATAATTACTTGGAAAATTACTTGGAAATGCAGATTCACTTCAGGGCTATGAATGCCCAACTAAAATGCTATCTCTGATCTTAATTTATTATCAAGCTGAAGACTTCACATAGTTTTTTTAAAGCAGAAGCAAGAAATAAAAAAGCAGGCTCTCTTTCTGTTCTCAGAACAGCCTTTAAAGTATCATTTTGCTGTATTCTATAAGCATTTTAAAAGTAAACCCAACCTCCTAGATTGCATTCTATGAGTTTGCCAAAACCAGGTAAGTCCGAGGCTTTATTTTTCAGCTGCCTTCCAGAATTTCTGAACTAAATAATTCTTAATAAAGTTACTATGTATCTCAGTATAAAGCATTCAGAATAATTTAAACCTTTACATCTTTAAATCTTTGATATTAGTTATATTACTTAACTGTAGTAACTGTTTTTAAGATAGCTCCACACAGATTCAGGAATCTCCTACCAAATGGAGGAAGATGATCAGCCTTACTAAAAGCACTGTAATTCCTATTTAATGCCTTTTTATTTTCTGATCTGTAGCCTTGCTTGCCTAAGAAGCTTGCTTAAAAATCTGTACTGAGATAATGCAAAGCATTGGTATAGAAAAGAGGCAAATACCCAGAGTTTATTAGCCTCTCAGAAAATCTGCCCTGGGCATAGAATAGGAGCAGGAGAAATCTGCCAGGTGATAGCTGCTGGGAGTTACAAGAGCTGCCTGTTTAGAGAGAACTGCCTGCTTGGGTATGGAAGGGATTCTTTTTTAAAAACATGAATCTGTTTGGATGAATACCTCAGAAAAAGTGAATGAAATGCTGTGCTCATTTTAAAAATGCATTTTAGAAAAGGAAAAAAAATAATTCTTCTTTTGGTTACTTTCTACAAGAGCCAGTGGCCAACAATATGCCCAAATTCATGTCGTAACATCAAGAACCCAGGGGGAAAAAGATGGGAAATGTAATTTGTTTCACGTAAAAATAACCAAACTGCGAAACTCCATGTTACATCATTTGGTAGCTTTCCCTGTTATCCCTGGAAGCTGCTCCGTGAAATAAATGACAAAAATGTGATCTGGCCAATAAAGCACTTTCTGCTGTAGGGGCAGCAAAAAGCAAAAGGTTAACCTTGCACAAGTTATTAGTTTCTAGCAATAGGAAATGTTAGCTCATAAATTCTTATTATAATAAACTGAAATTGTGAATTTATTTTCTTTTAAACATTGGTGAAGGACTACAGTATTTTTTTAGCTCATTTTCTCTGCTAATAGTGTTCCCTCTTGTCCTAGAGATGTTACAAGAAATGCCTAAGGAGCCTGTTCACTCCAGGAATTACATTCAGAACTCAGTCTCCTGAGATTCAAAGAGATCTTTCTCCTTTGAAGTAGTATTCGGCTATGTGACAAGCCAAAGATTTATGAAACAGCAGTACAGCATCTTAAAGAGGTAGTTCTTTAGTATGCTATGTTTTGTGTTGGTACTGAAAATTACTTTCTCTGATCAGCTCAATTTTCACCATAAGAAGCTAAACACAAAACCCCAAAATAAAATGGAAGTGATAGTAAAATTCATCTACCAAATCATAAAGATAACATTTCATTAATCAATATGCAGCTCACGGTGGGAAAGAATAGCCAAAATAAATAATTATTTGAACAAACCAAATCTTTAATCTTTGTAGTGGTTAATGTCTTGTACCAACACCATGGCTGATAAAAACCACTTGCCAGATAAGCTTTTCATTGCCAGTAATGGCTTTCCTGAATCATAAATTACCAAAGCAAGAAAATCATCAGCCCTTCTGGAAATATTTTTTTTTATAAAATCTGTTGCACAGATCAACATCAGGAAGTAGCAATTTCAGAGGAAGATCCAAAATGGTGTGTATACAGCAGAACAGCTTTCATCCTGGTCATAGCTGTTTGAAATCCTGTTTCCACTGTAAACATTACCCAAATCCTATCTATTTTAATAAGGTCAACATTTCAGTTACTGCTTTCTTTTTAAAATTTATGGGTATTTGTCCAATGAAAAGCACGTTCACTGAATTTCAAACACTGTTCCATTTTAGTTTTATTATAAGACATTAATACCACTAAAGAAATATTGTATGATTGCTTCAGTGACTCTAGGGACAGAGAAAATGAAATCCTATCTAACAGAGATTGAAATGGAAACAAAGTAAACTCCAGACAATTTATTGTATGAGGACACATAAGTTCCTAAATAAAACTTAAAGCCAGAAACCTCATGTTGACATGTAATTTTATCTTTGTTCCAAACCGCTCAGTGCTTGCATTAACAACTCCTCTCAATTTAATCATATACTTTTTTTTATATGAACTCCCAGATGTACACTCTCAACCCATAGAGTTGTAAGACAACGTACACCTTGCTGTGTTTATATCTCATTTAGATTTATTATCCTACCACACATGCACAACTTTATTTTTTACTTACAGCTTTATGAACTGAGGTTGCTTCCAAAGCTCTTCACAGGCTCAGAAATTCTCTTTGACAGTTTCTGGCAGAGACCAAAACTGCATCTACATAGATCATGGACCTCCATTCTGCCAAAAGCCTATTATGCTTCACCATGAAACCCAGTCAGTGCAAGACATCACCTGAAGATCAGCCCAGGGTTAGCTTGGGTGTCTCTTAACTGCAATACTGGGTACAGCTTCCCAACTGCACATCAGAGCAAGGCCTTGTGTGTTATTTGATGAACAAATTGGGAAGATGAACAGGAAGATCTTTTCAATTTCTTCCTGAATTGCTCTGTCTCTTTAATGTTATGTTCACTTTCAATCATCTATAGATTTTATGTCAATACTACTAAAAACTTACTTAGCTTTAGCACTTTGCACTGGGTTAAATTCATATACAGGCTTTGGCTTTCAGGCCTTTTGCCTCAGTCTTGTCCATTTTTCCTAGGAGAAATTCCTCTGAGACAATGCTACTGTCTGCTAACCCTGTGCACATTCTGCATAAACACATTTACATTATTCATCGCAGCTGCCATGGATTTTCTCAAATGCTGAGCTTTATGAAGTTTTACTGACAGAGTGCACAGTTCTTCCTGAAGTTTGCAAGAAGTCAGACTTAAAAGTAATACATATGTTGCTAACTCAGACTCGTTGCTTGTTTGCATTCAGTTTTCTGTAATGCAGATTTCTGCCTCCTATCTTAGATCTACAAACCAGATTTAATAACCAAATTTGATCACAAACTTTTTGTCATTGATTAGTATAAATATTAGACATATTGTTTCTGTTCCAAATCTGTATTTTTACACTACAGGTGTTTAGGTTTAGGGTTTTTTTTTTTACTTTAGGGACTTTCAGAATATTAATCAAACAGAATTCTGCAATTTTTGCACTTTTAATGAAAAATCTCTGTATAAATAATCAACTTCTTCCCAATATTTTTGCAAAAGCATCTTACATATATAGTTCTCCATGTGCAAATACGAGATAGAAGAAGCAGAAAACTCTCTGATTTCCTCTAGAAAGGGTTTTTATCATTTCAGAAGCTAAAACGTAATTTAAAATGTTAGGTTTAGCACCAGCAAGACTATATTTATTCATTTATTAATAATCACATTTATAAAGATGTCTTTAAATTCATTTATATATCAATGCTCAGTAAGTTACAGATCATCATTTGCCACCCTAGACAGCTTCTCTTGATATTCATACACCTTCTTTCATAGAGTATGAAATCTGTTTAAGAAGGCCTGTTAAGTAGCTCACAACCAAATGACCTCCTCTAACACTCATTTCTGTACTAGCTAGCACCTCCTACATTCATACCTAATTCCTGAAGGAAGAGATGAAGTAAAAGTAATTCAATTTACCTCATTTTACATACAATGCTGATATAAGAAAGAGACATGCTCTGATACAACCACTAAATGCACTATAAATCACAGAAAATACATACAAATTCTTTTCTGCTTGGTTTAAAATATCACTCTCATTGCTAACAATCACTTGTTGGACATTTATTGCCTCTACAGAACATGTTCAACCTCTCTCTCTCTGACATATTATATTCCTAGGCACAGCTCCAAGAGTCTTGTTGAAACATGGATACATTTCATGCTATGCTATTACTGTCGTGTGGTTGATTCTTCTTGGCTTGCATTCAAGTCAACCACTTCAAGAGTGGAAAAAGAAACAAAGAAAAAAAAAGACAATATCGGATGAAATTTCTAAAAATTCTATACATAGCCGGACAGATTTCCCAGGTTTGCCTAACTGCAATTCAGCCATATACTAAATAGCAACTAATGTGACATTCCTGATGTTAAACTCTATTATCAGAAAATTATTAAATCCCTGAGATTTTTAATTTAGAAACACTAGAATGATTAAGGTTGGAAAAGACCTCTAAGATCATCAAGTCCAACCAATTACCCAACATTATCGTGACCACTAAACCATGTCCTAAAGTGCCACAACTACAAGAACACCTCCAGGGATATATGGAAGCATCCATTTTGCAAAACAGATTTGTTAGCGTTAGTTATTTTATATGTTCTTCAGGCAAATTTATAACTTTTGTAGTCCAACAGGCTTCTGAAGTCCTACAGAGAGCATTGGGTCTTATCTGCTATTTAACAGCGGCAGAATTTCCTATTTAATTTTACAATCTTCCAGACAGGAATTAAAAATGTATATTCTTATATTTTCACATTCTCAAAGTTTTCCTCCTTTTATTTTCCTTTTTTGGTGGTATTTCTAACACCTTGAGATACTCTCTAAGAATATAGCTAAACTGTATGTTTTGCATTTAAATGTGATTACAGGGAAATTTATACTAAAACTGCTTTTTTAAAAATGGAGCAGATAACTTCATTAAGCAGTGCTGCTTCATGGGTTCTTCAGACTGTGTTCATACTACATAACTGTTCAATTCAAAGACATAAAATATGAAAAAAAAAACCAGTTCCATCATAACTTATTCCTTGATAATGTAGGCAGCGCCTAGTATGAAAATTGAGGTATTTTGCTTTCAAATTGCTGATACCACATTTATAAAGTCCTAATCCATACTCTCGTGTTTTTCAGTGATGACAAGTTGAATTTTCCCGATGACAGGGAAAGCTAACACACAGCTAGGAAAAGACTGCACTATGCAGATCATTTATTCAGGAAGTTTTCATGGTCTGTACTTGGGAACAAGACAGTGAAGCTTAAGCTAGAAAGCAGAAATAGTACACTGGTAACTTCTCTAAACAGACGTGGTACTCAAGGTGAATGCTTGGTTGTCAAAAATAAGAACATGTGTTCTTCTGTTATTTGTTCTTAATAGGGCTTGAGAAGCGATGAGAGAATGAAGGGGTAGGGACCTTCTATTCTCACTTGCTGTGTTACCAATCACTGCAAGTCAATAACATGGTTTTTAATCAGCCAGGGGATTCTAAGAATGTGATCTTAAATGTTAAAGGTCTTCAGCTGAAAAAAAAAAAAATTATAAAAATACTTTGGTTTGCTAAATCTAATTAGTTTAACTGGAATGTTAATAATCATCATACATAAAGATATAAGCAGCATGAGTATAAATTTACAAGTTACCCCACTTTTTCCTGGGCAAGCAATATCAAAAAAAAACCCATTTACAATGGTAACTATGAATTTATAACATCAATAGGACAATGCAGTTGATACAAAGAACAAAAAGCTATATATGGTTTGTGTGGATTTTGGGGCTAGTAAGTGGGAGAACTGAAAACCAAGCAGGATTGAAAACATTGGGAGTAGATAAAGGAGACATCTTTGACCATAAAATCTGTGAATTTATGATAATGTCACTGATATTCACAGGTTTAAATAGCTACAAAAAGAGCATGATGTCTAGATACAGTGAAAAAGAGTAAGTCAGTGACGTAAGAACAAGGTTCAGGGAAAACTGATAAAGTATTCAAGTTAAAACTGAGCACGATTATCTGAACCTAAGGGAAATAAAGCTATCATCTTGAACAATTTATGGTGGTTCATAACAGAAAGGTAAAGCCCATGGAGAAAGTGTAAGGGCTCCCAGAGTCAAGCACATTTGGAAATATGACAGCACAGTTTTAGAAAACAGTTTCATTAAAAAAAACTTACTTATTGACTGATCTTACTTGCCAAGGGAAAAAAAAAATTTCCTTGTGTGAAAGATACACTTGCAGTACAAACTGAAGAAAAACTTTCTACCCAGTTTATAACGAACAATAAAAATTCTGTCAGCGAGCAGCAAGCCCAAGAGCAGCTGATAAGCTACTGGCAATGCATATTACAATGCCTGGCCTGCTCCTCTGTTAAAGGCAGCAATGAACACAGCAGTTAACAAAAGATCTGTGTATAAAACACACAGTAAATCATGTGAAAAGAGGAATGATCAGATGAAAGAATGATTTTGTAAGTGTGCTATCCCTAAGTAAGAAAATCTGGATGCATAAAATAAAGTAAAACAAAACAGCCTGCCAGATTACAGAAATAAGACAAAGTGCAGTCAGCACCTAGAAATATGTAGAAATACTTTCTGAGCTCACTGCAAAAGATTTCCAGAAATACAAAAAACAGAGAAAAAAGAAAGAAATGTCTTGCACTCTTCTTTCTTTTTAAGAAGCTTCATGTATATTAACAATGTAATTGGGAGGGTAATGGCAGAAAAAAAGAGAGATTCTCTTAAGCACTCTGCTGAGTTCTGAAGTATTGCTAGGGCTTGTACTTTCTCTTTCAAGAGCAAGCACAGAAGACTACAAGGAACCCAATCCTTTAAAGAATTTCCAACACTGGTCTAGTATACGGAAATAGGATGACTTCCAGAAACCATTCTGTTTTATTTTATTTACTAACAGCAGTGTTCAGATAACAAATGTTATTTAAACTTCAATTAAAGGGGCTAAGCAGAATACATCCTGTAATTGACTGAAGAGCTTAATGTAAAAGATCCAACTTAAAAGACTTGAGAGTTATTGTCTTTGCAGAAAATACAGCCACTTCCAGAAAAGTTCAGCCCCTCTGAGACAGACCTTCTCTCCATTTTAACTACTAAAGGAGCATAGGCCCTTCTGGCAACCTTAGAAACATTCATACTTAGGTGGGATAGATCTGTGGCACAATATATTGCCCCTGAAATTAACTTCTCCATCAGCTTCTGGGTCATTTGTGGCAATATTTCATGATTCTGGGTTTAACTATGCAGTCTGAAAGGTCAGACCACTGTATAAAACTCACCTTCCCATGTCAGTGTCTGAAACTACTTACATCTTTTGCTAGTAGTTAACATATATGGGACAAGAATTTTGTTAGACATTTTACTTACTTAAAGATTGGATTGAAAGCTTCTAGACCCATAAGTACATCTGCTATCTTAGAGAGAAGGTCCTTTTCTTCTCGCAGATGAAGAATCAGTGCTATGAATGATTCTGCATTCCTTATAGACAGCAGTATTCAATCAGAAGGAGGGCTTCTCTGTCAGCTCAGCATTTTGCCACCAGAATATCCAGATATGGTATCTGATTTTCAGAAATAATGCTTTACCCATTTCATAGCATAAAATTTTCCTAAAACTTCAAGGAAAAAAAGGCTCATTTCTGTTTCTTTCTTCACTTTTTTAATGAACATTCTAAAATAAGGTGTAAATGAAGCTGTGTGTGATCAAACTAGCTGACTATAAATAGGAAGGGAAGGGGTTTAAATCTCAAATATACAATGTCACAGTTGGCCTCAGGCCTGTCTGCCATTCTTTGCTAATCATGCTGTAGCACAATTATATAAAACTGTTTATTTCATTCTCTAGAAGTGTGGTCAGGCATTGAAAAAATAAAGCCTAAAACCAGAGCCATCCCTCCTCAAATGTGACTGGCATTGTCACGCTGCTTTTGTTTTACTTTTCACTGTAAATTAATTCTGAAAACATTGGCAATGAAACTCTTCACTGTCACTTTCATAAGCCCTCTCTCAGATCTTGACACTCCACATCAGCATTGGCATGACTTTGATGCTAAGCTTCTGAATGCTCACATAGGCTGATTAATCACTTCTAGAATCACTAGAAAGGTTAGGTTAAGATTTTTCTTTTTCTATTACTTGAGGTGAAAAAATTTATAGAACTAGAAAGTGAGCTCATCACAGTGAAGGAGGGAGGTCAGAAAGGGCAACCGAAAAGTTTCTGTAGATGTTGGCTTTCAGTGTTAATAAAGGCTTGCTTTTCAAAGACTATTTTGACAATAAAAAGTTACTCTTCATCTTTCCAGTGAGAAATATAGCATGTTCATACAAAGTTAAAAAGATCTTTTCCTCCTTGAAATTTTTTGTCATTTTTCCCCGTCCATTTTCCTAATAGGTTGAGTTACAGATGTAAAAAATATGCTCATGCAAGGTATTAATGAGAAGCAATTGGTAACAGTGGTAAAGTATAAGAATTTAGTTTTCAGACTTTAACATGCTAAACTAGTATTTAGAAAGACATCAGGAAATTTGATGTGAAATCATAATGACATTTGGTTTTTTATAAAGATATTTTAGATGTGGAGCCATTTTTGTCATTTTTCAAAACAACAAATATCCTTTGTGTACATTTCTCTCAGTCTCAAGGTGGTGCTAAAAGAAATCACCTGTTTATTCTTTGACAGCTTAGGTTTAAATCTTTACAAAATTACTATCTCAAAGTTTTACACAGGGAACCTTTCTTGCAATGTAATACCTGCCAATCTCCTTCCATAACATTATCTCATTTTGGCAACTGTACATAACAAAACTGATTACAGAAAATTTGCATAGCAATAGAACAATCTGAGCTTGACACAGAAGGGTACTGATTAGGTGTGATTTACCTCTCCAGTCATCTTTTTGGTCTTTAGAACTTATTTCTTAACATCATTGCATGATTTAAGGAACTGAATAAATTCTAAAAATATCACTGCTGGAGTAAAATATTTTCTAATACCAATTTTATTTTTTTTTTAAACATAAGCTGTTATTTGTCCCTTAAGAATAATATGAGATAATAAAAATAAACCTAGTCAAAATGGTTCTTAAGTTTTAATCAACAAAAATGCTATGTTTTCTTACTCTCAGACCTTTAGAATAAATAAGCAAAAGCCAGAATTATAACCCAAAATAGCTGCAGACATTTGTATAGCAATCTTCCTGATATATCATCAGAACAAGACAATCAATCAACCTGCAGATCTTTTTCCTTTTCCAAGAAAAAAATTTCCATTAAGTTCAAGAATAATAGCAACAACATATTTTACACAAAAGAATCGATACCTTATTTTAATTATGATCATAAATAGTTTACAACCTTAGCCTTAGCCTGACAATGCATATTAACCCAAGGTTTCCTAAAGTAAAACACAAATGTTACAAATTACTGATGAGGAAACTAAAATGCTGGAGGAATTATTTCAATGAATCTACACTAACAGAGATATTAACCACAGAATAGAGGCTTAGCTGTTCATTTCTTCTAGACACGTACTACTGAATTACAGTTTATACTGCAAGGGCATCAAAACTGAGAGGCTGCAGCATTGCTCTGCTGCAATGCTGAGGATAGGCATTTATGGGAGCTGTGAAGAAAAATAATGTTCTGAAATATTTGCTACTCTGTACGGAATTTAAACTAGCTCAGTGGATTCTCAGTGAATATGAATTAGAGATTTCTTTCCAGGAGATGAAAGCAGTATTGGTATAAGCAATGATTATTCTTTAAAATGTTCACAGTTTTTATTTATATATTTATTAAAAGGCTTTCAAAGGCTTAGTTGAAGTGCCAAAGTCATACAATGACATTTGACAGGAACAAAAGAAAAAAAGAAGCAAAAGCAGCATTACTGTGGAGCACGTTACATTTATGAAGGGATGGCACATATGCCATATTTCCCATTTTCAGATATGTAGATTGTCTGTCTTTATTTTAACCTTAAATGTCAGGTTATCCAAAATACTAGTTTTGGTAGCCTTTACAGTGACTCTATGGCCTGTATTTCTTCCTAGTCTGTATTCCAGTTTAATAAATATTGGTATTTGTAGAAGGGTACAATGGGAAACCCTTCTACAGTTATTATTTAACATATTAGTTATTGTAAATATAGTATAATATTAAGTGCACCTTAACACACAGATCTACCTGTCTGTATTTAATAATTTATTTTCCATCAAAAAATATGATTGCTTGATAGTGATGCTGTTTGCATAAATAGCCAACTCTAACGACTACTGAATGTTCAGGCCTCTTAACTTAGAAGCAGAAGTGTCAAATACCCAAAATGTTAGTTACTTACCTGATATTGAACAGAGATCTTTAAATAATTGCAGTTCAAATAGTCAGCAATTTTAGTATGAGAAACCTCTATTTAAGTCCCTGTACAAACCAGAATTTTTTGAATCTAGGTTTTCCAGGGTCATAAGCAAATGGTCTCTCCAAACCAGAGATAACACAGGAGTACAAAATGGGCTGTTTAACATTTAAAAACAAAACAAAACCTGATTACAGATCTCAACTTGTCCCAAAGAGGGACAAACAAAATGTCTAAAATAACAGTGAAAATATTAGTAAGAACAATATTTCTTGCCCTATACAGCAGAAGACAGTACACGATTTTAGGCCTGGCCCAAACAGTTATTTTGCTGAGAAAATAAGCTTTCTCATTCAACTGCTGAAGTTAACTGCAGCAAGAGTTACTTAGTGATTAATCAATAAGAGAACATTTCTAGCACTCTGTTCTTTTTTGTTATTATTTTAACCACTAAGCTGAAGTATCAGAATATATTAAAGTAATAAACCCCACCCCCTCCCGAAAAAAATAAACATCACAAGGCACTATAACATACAAATGTATAAAACATGTTGAAATTGTCATAAGTACTAAAGATTTCTTAACCACTTACCCATGCACTGACACATCTGCCACAAGTGGTGATTTTGAAATCTCCATAGAGATCCTTGATGGCACCAGTTGTAAAGAATCCCTCCACCATCAGCAAAATGCCATATACAAAGAATGCAGCTGCTACACCATATATCACATACTTGAAGATGTCAATCCTGTACGGGAACAGCAAAAATGATTTATCTGCATAACTGTTTAAATATCACTGAAATTTCAGGGTGAGATAATCAGACCCACTAAGCATGAAAGTTTCTACACTGCACTGCTGTGCAATAATGACAGCTGAAGCTGAGCACCAGAGTTAACTTCAGAATAAAATATCATTGATCTAAGAAACACTGGGCCATTTAATTTAATAAAATGTAAAAATTGATATGGGTAAGACAGCGCAATTTGTCAGGATAATTTAGAGGTCAGTTAATTTTCATTTTATTTTTCCTCTAAACAAATTGGCAAAGAAAAAAAAGAAAAGGAAAGAGAAACGAAAATTTGACACGTCTTCAGAGTAATGTATTGTAATCCAGCATTTAGGTTATAGAAAAAAAATAGTTTTGTCACTATCTCCAATAAAGCTTTCAATATGTACAAGTAGTTCTCAAGTTGCAACGTCAATCTCACTATTATTTTTCCACTTTTTCTCCAATGGACAAAGTGTCTGACACAGAATAATAAAGTCACCACGAGAGACCCTAGCTTTAAACCAGAAACTTTATTCCACAAGTAATAAAGCCAGATCTCCTGGTCATCCTCGATAATGGGGCTTTAAATACATCACTGCACAGACCCAAAGCTCAAGAAATTTAACAATGGCATAAAGACTATCACACAGAGCCCTAGAAGGCTCAATCTATTACAACGAAGATTACCTGGGTTGAGGTGTGGTTGTCCTGCCAAGCACTTTCTAGAAGCCCAACATTAGTTCAAGGAGAGTCTGCCTCCTAAATGTTCACTCACGACCAGGGTTTGTGAAAAGATGCTTGAAAATACCTCTCCGCTCCAAGTGTTTTGTCTAAACTTGGAAACATTCCTAGTGACCATTGCCTTGGATCAGCAGGTTTCAATTATATTTCATTTCGGCAGGAATTGTGCAACTCGTTAGAAAAGGGTAATATGCACATTTAAGATGTCAGTAAGTTCTAGTCATGTTGTCCAGGTCATGATAGTAACAGCTCATAACAAAGTAGGACAAAAAATAAGCCAGAGATCCATTAAGCTCTGCAAAATGAATTTTGACATGCACCAAACAACCACCCAAATTGCCATATTTCTCAAGACATAAAGATTTATACTTTTGTTATGGAAAGAAATATTTAATGATAACATTTGGGTGATGATGAGAAGTGGGATCCTAAAGAAAAGACAACTCTCAATACATGTGTTACATGTATAATAACAATGCTCAAAATCCCATTAAAATATCTTTGAATTTGGATGGTTTTCAAGAGATTCAAAGTCAGAGTCAAGCTTGCAGTTGATATTTCACATGTATGACTGTGTCTACAACTTCAAAGAATGTATCTTAAGCTTGCATTACTCTCACAAAAGCACAATTAAACTTAGGACATGATTAGGGGTAGAAGATATATTGTGAAGTAAGACTTTTGGCAACTATTGCAGCATTTTTTCAGAAGGAGGTAGCTGATGAATTCTGGGAATGAGCCAGGATATGTTTTTCCCTAGCATATCAACAACAAAGCTATCTCAGCTTTTTTCTACATCACTTTCATACTTGAGTGAAAACCGGGGTGATATCTGTACAGAACAGATACATGAACTGTTCAAAATGGTGAAACAAATTGAACACTATAGACAAACCGTATGGGGAGAGGCTGAAGGAGCTGGGTATGTTTAGTTTGGAGAAGAGGAGACTGAGGGGGGACCTCATTGCCCTCTACAACCACCTGAAAGGAGGGTGTAGAGAGGTGGGTATTGGCCTCTTCTCTTTAGTAACTACTGGCAGAAGCAGAGGAGATGGTCTGAAGTTGTGGCAGAGGAGGTTTAGATTGGATATTAGGAAGAAATTCTTTACAGAGGGAGTGGTGAGGCACTGCACAGCCTTCCCAGGGAGGTGGTTGAGTTACCATCCCTGGAGGTAGTTAAGAAATGGGTAGACCTGGTGCTTCAGGACATGCTCTAGAGGCAGGCATGTAGGGGGTTACTCTGTGTTTTTGAAGCTGTGTTTGATCAGGGTATTTAGGCGTTTTTTTGTTATGGGTATGGTTGGACTTGGTGATCTAGGAGGTCCTTTCCAACCATGACTAATTCTGTGATTCTGTGACAGTTATTAGATAGTGCAATGATGACATTTATTTTAATACATACCATTGCTGATTACATTGTAAAAATCCTACTTCCATAATTTTGTAGTAATTCAGTCAGTATAACATTAAGAGGAAATTATTTTTTTAATTTATCTTGCCATTATTGATGACAAGAAACTTATAAGAAAGAGACAGCAACTTTGTGATTATTCAGTAAGATCTCTTCCAATTCCTCCATTCTATACCTTATAAAATCGTGACTTATACCAGTGGCTGAAGTATGGGAGTTCTGCCAGCGACAGCTCCTCACAGACCTCTGTGTGATCAGTGCTGTAGAAATTACAAGCTATCATTGTCCTAAAGAGATTAAGACTTCTGGGAAGTCCAGTGACTATTTCAGCCCTTGCAACAGCCCTTTACGCCATCTGTGCTGAGTCTCCCACTGAGCTGCTTTTGTCAAAAAGTGTACTAAAATATGTCTGCTTTTTTCTCAGCCTTATGTGTAACTGAAGAACTAACTTTCACTTTAGCTTTCCTTTCACAAGGTAAAATATATATAGCTGTACACTAGACAAATATAGAAATCAATTTCTTCCTTAGACAGTCTCCAGAGAGAAGTAGTGAAATCTTTACTAATCAGACTACATATGAGACGAAATAAGCAGATTTACTCCAAGGAGAAAAGGTCTTGTATAATGCAGAGTAGAAATATGAACAACAATCACAAAACAATAATCCAACTACCTCTTTAAAAGTCAGATAGAATTGTAATAAAGCTACATTTAGTGTATGCTGTGTTTAAAGAAAACATATTACAACAGTAAAATTTTATATATATAGTTTTGAAGATAGCGTTGGCATTAAATTATCCTGCAGCATCTAATAAATTTCACATGAACTTTGATTTTCCAATGAGGATATATAAAAAAAAAATAGGCCTTATAAAATGGAGATTGCCTTTCTTTAAAATTTGATTCTTTGTGGATGAATCCAGGAAGATTAATTGCCATCTGTGTTTCAGCAGTCTCAAACGCTGTAGACCAAGCATGACAGCAACCAGGGAGGTAGAAGAGAATGGCAGAAGGGGTGATGAGCATGAGCCAATAGGCAAGATGGGTAAGGACAAAGAAAAAGGAGAATCTGGGCTTACACTTGTGTAGGCTGGAATGGAAGGAAAGGGGAGTAAGGAGAAGAAGAGACAATTATAAATTTTGTACTCCTGACAGGGATGGAAAGATATACGTTAGGTGAAGACTAAAGCTACACTAAAACAGAAGAACAACAACAAAAATCTTCGATATGTATTTGCTAACTGCAGGAGTCTTATGAATATTATATAATGATAAATTCATAAACTTTTCTATTAAATGTTAGTAAAAGATTGTGAAGATAAACCTCATTTTAATAAATTCACGCTGGTCATGCAATCACATATTAACCTAGGTTGCTAGGTAGAATAAGCTGAGTGATTATCTAAATATAAATTAATTATGGAAAACGTGTTAAAATTAGTAAAAACCTTTTTTTTTAATAGAATAATGTAAAACATATTTTGTATATTATCTTAATCTTGTAGACACTCCACAAGTTCCAGATCTGCTTTTCCTAACAGCATTCTGTTCAGAAATGTTAGAAACAAACATCACTGTTTTCAATTGGTGATTTCAAACAAGCAGATCTTTCAATTTTTAGTTCTTTCTCTGCTGCTAGGTCATTATTCCATATTAAGTACAATTCCTAATTCATTAATCTGAATTTGGATTCTATCCAACAAGATGAATATTCAAATAGCTCTAGAGAAAATACTTCCTTCCTTTGACAGAAGTTATTGTTGAAAGCCAGTGATGCTTACACCTCAATGAACAAGTTGTAGCTGAGTAGAGTAGACTATTCCCGGCAGAGACAAGTCAGAGGTGAGTGGAAAACATTCTCAGTGATTCAGATCAATGTTGCAGATTTCCTACTGTGTATTTTCATAATGGTTAGAGAAATTCAAGGACTAAAAAATAAAATAAATCAGCAAGCAGTAAGATGAACGTTGAATGACAATGTCTATGTTGAAGGCTGGTACACAACTAATGTACATCAATTTTTTTTTAAATTAAAATTGTTTAATATTTCTTCAGAACAATACACATACCAGTTAGGGATATTTTTTCTTTAATTTGGTTAATAAAGGAATGCTTTGTGGACATTTATTTGCAATAAAGAACAACAAGACCCACCACATTAGTTTGTCCCACCAAGCATGATTCTCATACTGTCCAGAAAACGTTTATATTTTTATATATATATGCACACTTCAGCCATAAAAGCCTAATATGACAGAGGGTTTGGTTGGCCAGGCCCACCAGAGTACGAGGTATTACCGTGGAACTAGTTTTCCAGCATTTGTAATTCTGCCTCACATTTCTCTTCCTGAATTTATAACATAATTTCGCCGCTATAGATAATGACATTTGGATGCTACACGTGCTGAATAGCACCTAATTGCTAGCAAACTCTACCTATACTCTCTGAATGCAAGTAGATTCAGGCAATGATACCTATTGACAAGCTAAAAAACCCAAACCAAAACAAAATCAAACAAAAAACTAAAACACAATAAGGAAAACAAAACCCTAAAGCTATCAAAATAGTAAGTTAGACCACGATAGCACAATTCCTAAATGAAAAAATGGCTTTTTTATTATAACTGGCATAGACAATTTAGAAAGATGAAAAATGCATATAATACCACCATTGGGGCAAGCCAATTTTGCAGGTTTTGGGGATTTGGTTGGATTTTGTTTTCATTTATTCATTTTTTTTCAATCACAAGGATCTTAGAATATTTGAGGTTCTCATCTAGAATGCACAATAATCTGTTACTCTGTAAAACAGCAACACCGGCCTTTATGCTGAACCTTTTTCCCCCTAAGGGTCTCATCCTAAGAGGTTGTTAAGAGACTGAGACAGCAGCCTGCCCCCTCAAGCTATCTCAAGCTTGTAGAAAGAGTTTTGCAAATGTGTTTTTTTTGAAGAGTGAAATATAGGGCAATGTTTGCAAGCAAGAAGGTTTGTTCAGTGTATGCAAAAGCCATTCCTCATGGAAGTTTTTAAAAGAGGTGCTCAGGTTTTCTTGAAAACCAGCTGGAACAATTTCTTGGTGTAAGTTCATGACATTATTGACAAACAGTTTGAACAAAAATAGTTGGTATTGTGAAGTACAGAGGAATTGTTAGCAAAAGGAGGAGAGAGCAACAGCAAACTTCAGAAAGAAAACCCAGTCATCAGGGAGAAAGATTTATTAATAATCGTGAACTACCTGCAAAGTAAGACCAAAAAAACACCAGATGACAACATACATGAGGTAAAAGAAACCAAAATATCCTTACTATGGAGAAGGGAAAAATGAAACCAGTAAGAAAATGTCTTCATAAGTCCATGAGTGATTTTTCCAAGCTTAGGTTAATACAGAGTTTAAACTTCTAAATTTGAGGTGAAAAGAAAACAAAATTGGAGTACAGAGTGCTCAATTAAAGTTTGTCGGGTAATGATAAAAGGAGAAAGGACTAGCAGTAGACAAAGGATAAGAGAAACAAAGACCTTAAAGTATTTTTTTATTAAAGTAGAAAACGAAACAACAAAAAGTAAACAGAAACTTCTGATTTTGTATTTGTGGAAAAATACTTTGTAATCATACAAATCATTTGTTCAAAACTCAAGCCAGACTGTTAGGATTATATAAAGAAGACATCATCATACTATATTATGCAAGGTACAGACATTCCGCAAGGGCCAGATTTTGTTACTCTCCTCTGAACAGAAGATGATGTGACATAAGACCCGAATGATTTTAACAGATTAATTTGTGGCATAATCTCTCTACAGCTATGCAGAATACAAGCTTAAATCACCATCCTCTGAAAGTTTAATGATTGCTTCCTTTCTAGGAATGGGAGAGTTGAGCCGAGATTTCATGGAGCATTAGAGAATTTACAAGCTAATGGAAGAGAAGCTATAGCTGTGCAAACCACATTTCTGCCCTATGAATCTTGTAACTTTCTTGGGATAGGAAATTCCAGTATAAGAATTTAAATAATCATAATATGCTTGAGTCCAAAACATGAAACTCTACGACATACAGATGATGCTGCTTCTCAGAGTTGTTTCTGATAATCTAGGCTTGTTCTGTCTGCTCACCTCTAGTAAAACTGCTTCCTTAGAAATATTTTTTAAGGTGCTAATTCCAAAAGAAATCTTATGTCCTCTGCCTCAAGGAACAACTGGAATTAGTGAATAGTAACTTGTAGACTTCTGGCAGAATTACATGATGGTGATGTGCATCACACATACCGAATTCCCAGAAACTCTGCATAGCAATAAAGTGGAAAAAAAAAAAAAAGCAGCAAAACCATATCACAGGATTTTTGATTATTTCATTATTACAAATGTAAACCTTGGGGTCACATGCAGTAAAAACGTAAGCATTAGATTGAGAACTTGATACTAAAACTCCAGATTGGGATGGTAATTGTTAATTTTTCCCTTTTCACATCTCTGTGGAAAAGCCATCATCTTAGTTTTGCATGGCACATGCAGCAGAATTTAGCAATATGTTTAATATGTAGGAATATATAATTTCCATTGTACATATTTATAAAGTAAACTAATACTAAAAGGAAATAAAGGTGTTTCATAGAGAAAAATATAAGTCCTATAGTGATGAACAACCCGTTGAGAAAGGTCTATTGCAAATGCTTCAAGTCAAAGGCATTCTGTGATTATGGCAAACCTAAAATTCCAGATAAAGAGATCTACTTATTAAATAATAAGCTGTAATAAATAATATAGCTGTTTGCCTAAAAACAGTGGACTGCATGTGCACAGATGAAGACCTAAAGAGATCACTCTGCTGTTATTCACATATGCTGCTATGATTTTCTTTATTCAATTATTTCATAAAATGAGGATCACATTTTTGCAGGTACCTCCCAAATCTAAATTTTCCTTACTGGTTTTGCTTTTAACAGAGTACAGAACACTAGGCTACATAATACAGCTGAGTAGGTAGTAGATGAGGCTTTTCAGCGCTGTATAACCTTGCAGAAGTCATATTCTAAGATGCTGCCATGTTTTGTCATATTTAGTGCACTTATGGTATGATACCAGATCTAAAATACTGTATCTGCATCTAATCCTTAATATGCTATATTTGGACTGAGTTAACTTTTCATGTGTGACTGAACCATTCCAGTGAAAATAAAAACTTTTCCTTTAGTAAACTGCTTTTAAAAAAAAAAATTGAAAAACACATCCTTCTATGACACTCTGCTCTCTGGTGGTTCCGACAAATTGCAGTGTATGAACAAGACACATGGGCCATAGTTAGGCCTTCCTTGCAGAGATAACTTCATTCTTCTACACATAGTCAGAATGCAGGCACAAGAACTGAAAGAGTGCTATTAGTGGGTACTCTTATTAACCTAGTTAGAAATCTTTTTACCGCTGAGCTCCGTGAGGAAACCTTTAAGTTTACGTCAGTAGGGATTATGGGTACTTCCCCATTAGCGCTTTGGCTCAGAAACAGATTTTTTTTAAACCTTTTTTTAAGCAAGTCCTGCAGCTATCCCTACTAATTGAGATATGATTTGCATGTGTTTCAGAGTGCACAACAAGAATTCCTCTGCAATTAATCTAAAATCTAAGTATGCTCTGGGAGTGCTCCTATCGCACTGCAGCCACTGATGGATGTTCAGTCCATTGTAGCAGGCAAGACTAAGACAAAAATAAGTCCCTGAAATCAACACTGTATGAACAGGAAGTTATTAGTGCTAAATATTTAGTATTACCAGGCTGTGCAACATACACAGTGGACACACGATATTACATAGCAAGCTAGGATTTTTACAATACTTATCTGAAATAAGATTAATTGCAAATTATTTGCTGTCACAGAAGAAACTACTTCATATGGACCAATGTATTAATAACCAGGGATTTTAAGGATAGTTTTGAAGTACTGAATTTGCAAAACATTTTGTAATATTTATATTTTACATTTATATATTTTGCTGGTATTTATAACTTTTTCCAGATACATAACTTTTTTTACGGATATTTTACGAGTATCAGATTGACCTAAGGTAACAGTAAAATCTATTACCTAAAAATCACACAAACTTTTGACAAGGTATACTTTAAACATAACTATTTCTTAATATACACCTAGTACCTAATAAAAACCTTTTAATGATAGATTTACAGATATGAATCTAAAAACTTTAGGTAACACTCCCTAGATAATATATTAATTTGTTATATGAAGGAAAAGTAAACTATTGTTTAAATAACTACTGGTTACTATTACATAATTAGGAGAGTGAAAATAATCCTTATCAAAGGGTGCATCTCCAAAAAGGCAGTGTATGTGCTAAATAAAATGACTGTACAGGTTTGGACTTCAGCCGCAGGAGGTCATCCTACTAGCCTGGTATATGCAAACCGTGTACATTTCCACTTCCTTCCTGTCTCTTGTTCATAAGCTCAAATAGCTGAACTGGTGCACAGATGAATCTTATCCTTACAGAACCAGTGGGGTCATGTGCCAGGGCTCTCTAGGATGGTGGCTGTTTCCAGACATACACAGCCCTTTGGCAATTGCTTGTCCTGACACAATGTTTTGATTCCCATATAACAGAAATAGTGTTTAAAACATAATTATAGTTCAAATTCAAAGAACTCCAAGCTTTTGTAACAAAACAAACACATATAGAGAAAACTGGATTAGAACTATTGACTACTAAGTAGATGACAAAACCAAAATTATCACATGGTCTAACACAAGTATTTATAATTTTCATATTCATATTCTCTAGCCTTTACTACAGATCTCATACTTTTCACAGTATTCCATTCATATCAGTGTGATAATGTTAATAATAACAATATTTTTAGTGGTACCAATACTTATGATACCAGCAAAGCCAACAACAAACAGCAGCAGCAGATCAGAGTAACATCCATCCATCTACCTCTCAAAAATACTGGTTTAAAACACTAAGGGGGATATAAAAGTTTCTATGCACTCTCTTTTGTTTTCCTTCAAAAGAAAACAGTTCCATGTACATATGCTTATTACTCAATAATATCCTTTTAATAAACAATGGCAATACACTGACTAACAGAAAGGTTGTCAACAAGCCTCAGACTTGGATACAACACCATCTGAAACACAAGCTTTCACATCTTGAAAAGAAGGTAATTTTTAGCTGTAAGAAGGTGGCTCCAGCAGAGTGTCTGTGGCACATCCAACAGAGAATATAGGAACAACACATTTACAGATAGTAACTTCATTTAGTTTACTATTTGGTTTCACACCTTTAAAAGGATTTACAAATTTACAACAACTTGAATTAGTTCTAACTAGTAGGAAAATGTTCTTAATGTTTCTACCAGGAAGATTTTTACATATTCCACTCTGAGAGTGTGATTCCCTTGTTTTGTGGCCTATATCATAAATGTAACAGATGGCACTAACTGGCCTTGCATACTGAAAAGAAAGAACTAGGAAAAGATGCTGTTGGGAAATACACCAAACATACCTTGTGCTACTGATTTCCTAAAAATCATCATCTGCTCATCCAGTACGGTTCATAATCATATATCTATTTCTGTTGACTTTGGAATCTTGTCAATATCAGTGATTAAATAAGCAAATCTATTTATCCCCAGTACTTTGCATATATAGTGTCCACTGCCATTTATTAAGTTATTAGAAGAATGACTGAAAACCACATCTGCCTCAAGCAAATTACTCAGTTTCTGGGAAGTCTACAGAGCTGTTAAACCAACAAAGTAGGCAAGACAAACCATTCTCTCTCCTCTTGCAGTTAATAGACATTAAAGGCAGTTTTCAAAATAATTTAAACCACCATATTTCTTCTCTTAGGATCCCCTTGAATCAATGAACTAAAATAACATCCACTGAAGGAATCACAGTATCACAACAACAGCTTATGACTTATATACTTTAAATCCCCAAACAGGCATTTCTTCACCCAGAGGAGGGGAAGAAACCAAACCAAGCCAAACCCAGCTTCCATAGTGAAGAAGATGGGGACTGTGGAGAATGAAGTTTCACAAAAGTGATTGAGACAGCAAACTTTAGTGCTTAGGATCAGGGAAAAGGTGACTCGTTGATAATTCCAAATTTTGGAAATAAACCTCCAATTTATTGAAGGCTCATGGCTTTAGAAATGATGGTGTGAAGAGAGAAGAGTCTACCTCATTCAGCTTTGTGAATTCTGAAGTTATGTTCTCTCCATAATGCCCTTCCTTTATAGGTGTCTGCTGCTTCTTTTAAATTGCAATGAGTATCTGTATCGACTAAGGTAAAAGATACAGGGTGGCTTGTGAGTTGCATTATTTCAGTTCAGAACACACAGTTGTGGGCACAGCTGAAAAATTCTTAGCTCTTACTACCCACATAAGTAGCTCTCAAGTAGGGACCGATTTTTATTATGAATGACATTTGAAATCCACTATATTAATAAAAATATAGATAAAACCTGTACGCATTATTAAACACAATCTAACACACTTCATTGCACTGCAGCATCTGCCTAGTACATTTATGACAGAAAACCAGACTGGGGGTCAGCCTGAGACACTTCATAGCACTAGAATCTTTAAGAGCTAAAATATCTCAAATGGCCTTAAAAAAGTAAAACTTAGTAGGGCACACTGCTAGATTTATTTTTTTTTTTGCCATGGGATTTTGCACTATCAACTATTAATCAAGCATTTCTTCTCCCTGAAAGACTATTTTTAAAAAAGAGCAATATCTACTTAGGTAGAAAATTAATGTGCAAATTTATTTAAGAATCACACAGTTTATCCAGTTAAAAGCAATGGCTCCTCTGCTTTTACACAAAATATTTGCTGCTCCTTCCTTTAACACATAACTTTAGAGGCATCTTTTACAACTGAATAAACTGAAATCTTAATTCCAGGACATCTGCAAAGGAAAGAACTGGGTTTAATATACCTTTAAGTAAGTAAAAACTAAACAAAAAAAAAAAAAGCTACTAGCTAAGCCAAACGATTAAATGCCAATAATAATAGTAAAATGTAAAAAAAACACCTTTACAGTTTCTTAATAATTTCCAGTAAGTTATATGCATTTGAACTATGTCTCCTGACTGATATTTTCACTTAAGCACTTGACAGAAGGAAGCTGGAAAACTTACTATGAAGAGAAAGCATCGATTTGTGGCTGGTTTGCACTAATGGCTTCCTAGGGACTAATAAAATAAGTTAGATCCTAATAAAATGACTGATCTTTCATTCAGGATAACAATGAACCTTAGCCGCCAAGTCAAGTCAGACCCATTATTCTCAATAACAAGCCAAAAAGGCAAAGCAGAAATCACATACTTGCCATCAACCCAATATACTGTTAGAGAAGAACATCTAAATTCCTCAGTCCTAAGAAGAAATTTGGATATGGCATAGCAGTGACATACTTATTTGGTACATTATCCCTTCTGGCTATTAATCCCACAAACAATACAGTTAATATTCACAGAGAAGCTTTGAAAAGGATTTTGAGAACATAGCACTGCACAAGGTGAGAGATTTAAGATTCTGTTTCTACCTATCACAAAAACAGTAGTACCATGTCAGGTCATACACATATCTAATCCATTTTCCTATCTCATACAATGAATATAAAAAAGAAAGAGCAGGCAAGTCAACAGGATACACTCCAATGCTATTCTAGCAGTGGGGATTTCCTGAGGTAGGCAGGTCTGTATGTCATTAGAAACTGTCAATGGCTTTGTTTTCCAAGAGTATTAACTATGTAAATGAAAGATGGATTTATACAATACCATAAGCACATTCTCTGTTTCTCTTTGATTTTCCCAGTAGTTCCTGGTCCTTGGTTTGAATTTTGATCACTGCTAAACACTGAGCTGCCATTATCATGGAACTATCTAACATTAAGAGGTCAATGTTTTGACAAATGATCAAATCACTTCCACGAGAAACATCCATGAAAGAAATGGTGTACAAATTTGAATATATGACTCTTCACCTTTAGTTCACCACCATTAGCAGGCAGATAAGAATTTGGATTTCAAATATCTAAGAAAATAATATTTTAAAGAGACAATTGTAAAGATATTAGAAAATATGTAATAGCAAGCTACTAAATATAATTAATTTACCAAAGGGAAAGAGATGCTCAACAACAAAAAAAAAATGCCTTCCAGAAAGAGGTTTTCAGGAGTAGAAAAATATGAAGCCTTCAAAACAGATGAATTTTAGGAAAACCAGAGGCAATAGAGTTTTGACATTTCAAGTCTCAGGGTTCTCCACAACTCTTCAATTATTTCTTTATTGCATTTATTCCCAGAACGAATCTGTTATTTTTATACACTCCTGCTTTATCTATTTAGAGTTTAAAATTTTCTTTTTGTTACACCTTTCAGCAAAGAAATTGTCACAGGATAAAATGCAAACACGTGTGGAACAGATTCATCAATAGTATATCAAGTAACGTTAGGTAATAAATTAAATAACTATGGGATATTAAGTAGTACTATGAACTGTTTGTAAATAGAAAACATATCAGCTCTGTCAAAACTTCATCTTCTGGGCTTATCCAAATCATTCCTTCTATGATTTTTCATTACAACAAATTTTCTTGAGTCAAATTTATATCTCCTGTGGAATTTCCCATCAGTTTTAAAAGGAAACAAAAGAATCAAGTAACTTACATGGTAAAGACATCAATAACATCTCCTGCAGCTCTTGTCATCTCAAAGTAGGTTTGCAGAATGTTGACTGTTCCTGAAAGTGCTTCATGTCCACAACCACAGAACAGTGCAACTCCAGCATACAGCAGAATGGTAGCGATCAAAGATGCATAGGGAATACCTCCCAGGCATTTGATGCAACACTCAAAGCACCCTAGAGGAAAGTAAGAGTTGCGTGTTAACATATTAGATCAAGAAAGCTTTTACCATTGAGAAACACTTCTGAAAATTTAAGACTGCAGGCCAAAGATAAATCAGGTCCAGTATAATAACCAATAATGTCAGAAAATGTGAAAGAACACATGTTAATTCAAATTCTGAGTTTCCTCAGTTGCTGCTTGACCTGTTCAATGTTGACATGTCATCAGATTAACATGAAATGTTAAAAGATTAATAACTTGTGCAGCTTTATGCTTTTTTCAGCACGTTACAATGTCAATACTAGGTATAGAGTTACAATTCCCATTGTTCACCTAATGGATTACAAGGTGGATGCTCAACAACAGAAAAACAACAGAAAGAGGATATCCAGTTCAATTCCTGCAATCACCATAGGTTTATTCCATTTATTCATCTGTACAGTGTTGACAATAGAATTGCTCCTGCCCAAAGCACCAATTTTTTGTGCACCACTCAAGTACCTCACAAGAACAAATGAAGATATCTACTAAAAACACACATAATTAGAAACAATTACATCAGTTATACTTTCTCTTGATATATTTTTCCCTGTGCAATGTTTATTAAGCGAGGCAATTGCTCTTGAGTGATACAAGGCCAACCTTTTGTCCAGCCACCAGAGTGTCTAAACTAATGCCCAGTTCCACAACAAACCCTGCCCTCAGAAAGGATGTTCAGCTTTCTGGCACTACTTTGCCTAGTTTGTCAAACAGTTTCATGAATGTAGCCTACAAATCTCACCACTCCCATATGGAATTTATCCCTTGTTAAAGCCCTACCTATTGTCTTCCGAAAGGATAGAGAAGGCTGAGGGAAGGGAAACATGCATTGACTCAGTAGCCAGAGGTCTTATTTCCTCCTAAGCATTACCAGTTTATGCCAGAATAGAAAACAAGGTGAAGCCTGTAAGTTTTAAATGTTTATAGAGACAAAAACCTATCAAAATTTACTTACAGGATGTTCAACAGTTTTAAGTCAATATATTTTAAGATGGTCCAAAAACTTTGAGCTATGCTAAATTATAGGAATATCAGAGATATATTAAAAAGTAAATAAACAAAACCAAAATAAAAACAAGACAAACAAACGAAAAAAAACCACCAAAAAAAGCACAAAAAATCCATTCTTTAAAGAAAATGTCTACTTTTTGCACAATACATGAAGTATCTACACATAATTTCATATTTTGTCTTTTAAGTTAATGAGATCTTATTTTATTTAGCCTAGATAATCAAAGTAGTAATTTCCTCTGTTCAAATCTTAATTTTCTGCTTTTAATAAACAAATATCAATCTGTCATATATATAGGACACAGCTATTTACACACAAGATTCTCTGAAGAGAACATTTAAGCCATTTTCAAATACACACACATTTTTGTTAAATAGAAACCACTATTGATATTTTATAAATATAAGTATTACAAAAGGCAGTATTTAACTTGCTGGACAATTCCTATAAGAAAAATATACATGAATATACTAAGCATGTAGAAGAGAACCGGATTTCAAGAAACGAGGTAATTACCAGCTATGTATGCTTCTTATGTAATAATAGGAAGAAAGATATAGATTGAGTATATGGATTGTTTAAGGACAGATTACTATATCACAGTCAATTGTAAAATACCTAATGTAAAAACATACATATTCATATACTTAAACTGCTGCCAAAGTCTTACTAAGTAACATGATGTAGAAGTCACCCGGCTCCAGTGGCCATCACACACCTACATGGGTATTACACCTTCCACCCTTCCAATACTTTGGTAACAATATTTTACATTTTTCCACTCTCTGAGCCCATACACCACTGTTTGAAGGATATGTCCTTCTTGCAACTCATGCCATCCTACAGCACTGACAGCACAGCTGCTATATTCAATAGTGTGAGTACTGTTATCTGGAAAAAACTGGCTGTGCACTACCTTCTGAAGCTGCTGCAACTCACTCAACTAGGTCCAGCAAGTACTGAGCACACACCCAGACATTACAAACTACATCAAAATCCAGGGTCAGTAATAGTACTTCAGCTTTGTTACAGTGAAACACTTTAATACAGGAAAATAGTGTAATGGAATAAAACCAGTGAAATACAATAAAGAGATAACAGATATAATAAGGTGTAATTCAATCAAAAATTTAATTGGAAACAAATCCCTTTTTTACCACCAACTATTTCAAAGCTTGAAAAATTACTGAAGAATTTGTGAAGAAAAAGTGCTTCTGTTCCTCTCTGACATTAAAATTATTCACTCTTTCAAGCCTTTGAGGCTTTAATAGTAATATGTTTTATCAATTAAAGACATGTTCACTCATAGAAAAGTCATTGAAAAAAAATTCCTCCAGCCACATGAAATTTTCCAATAATCAGATATTCTCATGGCCTTGCTCGTTTTACAGCTCTTCCATGGGCCTACTTCCTACTTTCTTACTACTTACTTCTTGAGTTACTCTAGAGTTTTCAGTGTTGCCAGATAACTCAAAACTCAAGAAAATCAGTGAATCAGGACTAAGATTGAAAAATGAGTATTACATATCATTCATACACCATCAAAAGTGATGTGCTGTAGGTAATATTAGCTCCAATTCTTTTCTTTCAGCTGTTCAGAATGTGCAAACAGCTGTTTAATAACAGAACAAAAGAAATGCTATTTTAACTTGCACAATGATATTGAACCTCTGGTACAGAATGTGACTCAGCTGTGCAATGTGTATGCCTGTGTGACAGCCAGTCAGTCATGACTCAACACCATCTTCACAAGGCATTTAAAACATGCAACCTCAGAAATAATTACTAGGAAAGATAAAAAAATTGCATGCTCCTTTGATGTTTGTTTTATCAGCAAACACAGGTTTCAGTACTTTTCAAACAGTTCACTCTGCACAATAAACCTGCACAAGAACCTCATGCAAGATAGTTCTTATTCTGCTTGTGTTTACCAATATTTTCCCTCGGGTAAAAATCTAGGACTCCTAGGATTATTTATTTTTATGTAAACCATAGGAAGCAATCCAAAACACTATTCTTTGTAGTTTTGAACATGAAAAACTGCACTGTTCTTTTTTATTTTATTATAAATAATTCCAGAGAGAAAATATAATAATGAAATGCATAGATGATGACTAGACAAGGAACTTTATTTTACATGAATAAAATTAAACTTCAAATGCTGGCTACATTCAGCTGTTGAAATAGTGCACATTAACAATGAATTACATACATCCACTTTCCAGTCATCAAAGATGTCACAGACAACTACCTCTTGGAAAAATTATTACTGCCTTTATCAGATATAATCTTGATATACGTATACAAACTTATGCTTTAAAAAGCTTGTAAAGTATTACTTATACAGGCAAATCTGTGCACAACTCTTCTAGTTTATGTTGCTTTGTGGGTGCAAATTTTCTAACATATATCCAAACACACGAGCAAAAAATAAGTCGACCTTCTCTTTTTGCGCAATCTCTTCTCTACATTAAGAAGTCAGAATACTTAGATATTGAACAGCCCCTCTGCAGTGAGCAGGGACATCTTCAACTAGATCAGGTTGCACAGAGCCCCATCCAACCTGATCTTGAATGTTTCCAGGGATGGAGCTTTTGCCACCTCCTTGGGCAACATGTTCTGCTATTTCAGCACCCCCCAGCCTTCCTTCTCCAGGCCAAACCCCAACTCTTTCAGCCTTTGTTTAGAGGAAAGGTTTTCCAGCCCTCTGATAATTTTTGTGGACCTCCTCTGGATCCACTCCAATAGTTTCATATCCTTCTTGTGCTGAGGACTCCAGAGACAGACACAGTACTCCAGGTGAGGTCTCACCAGAGCAAAGTAGAAAAGCAGAATCACCTCCCCCAGTCTGCTGGCCATGCTTCTTTTGATGCCAATAAAACACAAAATCCATTTCTGGACAGTTCAATCAAAAAAAAAAAAAAAAAGGTAAAAAAAAAGCTGTGTGACCTACACCCCTTGCCACATAAGTCTTTGAAAAGGAAGTTCAAACCAGTGATATTGGAACCAGTTTCAGAATACAGTTATTTACTTTTTTCAGAATGCAGTTATCTATCTATCACTTACATAAACTGTTAAGAAAATCCATCCACCCCAGATTTCCATGGTAAAATTAACACGGAGAAAATAAATGTTAAAGAACTATATACATAAATAAACATAGAGAATACAGAAGAATTTTCTGGTTTTGCTTTTATTACTCCTTTACAATGAATTTGCAACTAGAACATCTAGGATCACAGATAACTACACCTCCAATGCATTACTGATTAATCACAGATAATTACATCTCTGGTAGGAACAAGTACATCTGAAGATTATATACCATTTTTAATGGCATTTTTGCTTATTTTCCCTAAAGATTTTTCTATCTAATATCAGGAGATAGGACAGCAGAGCTGAGGTAAAATCTAAGAGAGATACGTAAACTTGAAATGGAAGACAAAACAAGGAAACCTTCCATGCCTGGCTAGGTATGCATTTTTTCATATCATTTTTTCATATCTTGTCACACAGCTTTCATGGCCAATCTGTTGCATCAGTTCCTGCACTCGATATGGGACCAAGGCTAAGAGGAACTGTAAAAAGACTTTTGCTTATTTACACACAGAATTTCTTAAACTAAATTGAAATACCTAAGATTCTGCATTCTCACAGTTACTGTGATGCCTGTTTGCTAGTATGAATCCCACTGGCCAAAAACAATGGCAACTTTTAAGCAGTGATGATACAGTTTAGTTATGTTGGGTCACAAAGACAGCTCCTACCAACTCACCCCTTCATCAGATGGCTGGCTTTATATTATCTTGCATTACTAAATTCCCAGAAACCACCTTTGTCCACTGGTTAGGATACCCAGGTTACCCAGGGGAACTATAAGAAGGATCAACAACTCGGCAATCTACAAGCAGAAGCAGCTCTGTAGTGCCTTAGGCCTCCAAAACTCACTCTCTATAGGAATACAAATTCATACAACTCACCCAGTAACAATATAAGGAACAAAACATTTACTTTTGCAATATGCATCCCAACTAGCTGTGCCCTGGTTCTCTAACTTACAGAAAGCTTCAGTTGTCAAAAGGATATGACTCATTTGAACTACATTGGGATTATCTCACCATGGACATGGAAAGTCTCTGTGTAGTCCCACTGTTCTGCTTAGACCTCAAACACAACTAATTCTGTTCAGTGACTTTACTTTTTAGCTCAGACTCTTTTAAGTAAATATACTTTCTGTATTTAACAGTATATCTTTGCAGACAGTGTCTGCTTCTAGCAGTGATAACACTTGATATTTATGGTTACTAACAAGGATTGCTATGCAGGAAGGCTCTTGCATATACTTGCTCCTGTAGAGACCAAGGTCACTGCTAAATCTTGGGTATCAGATTGGAAGAGCAAAAAATAAACTAAACTGACCAACAAGGTATTCCATGCCATATATATCATATTCAGCATATTTCATTTTACTGTTATTATTTTTCATTAAAGCTGGTTTAGTTTTCTTTCCCAAACCATAAGTCTCTCTCCCTTTTTTCCTTTCTTATCCCTTTTAGGAAGAGAGCAAGGTTAATGGAGAGCACCTGTCACTTGTCTCATTGCTGGCTCTGCCCCTGCCCATTGACAGCCCATACACAGGTCAACAATAGTAATGAGAATATTACCACATAAAAATTCACTACTACATTTAGTCTTGAGGTTACACACAGAGCTTTCAGCAACACAAAAATATTATAAAATCCATAAAAAGCACTTCAAAACAAAAATTAAATTAAAAATGGCACAAGTACAATAAAGTGCCCTGAAAACGGAGCCTTAAGAGACTGCACGAACTGGATGTGTATGTGAGGGATCCTTTATAAAAGAAGCACAATTTTCTTGCTACCTTTAAGAACAGAAGTTCTCTTATGTGCCTATTTTTGAATTAGCTGGAATTGAAGCAGTAAAGGTGAAATATTCGGTCCTTCAGCAAATTATGAGTTCCAGAAAATATGTGGAAACTTGTCTGCAGTCATTAAAGCAAAAGGAATAGGATGGTCAAAGCAATCTAAGTAGTTCAGTTCATTTCTACCTTGCATCTTCTTTCTTAGTAGGCTTCCAAAAATAAAACTGCTTATTTACCTGTCCTATATCAATATAGGATTGTTCTGCGCTTGTACTAGGAAAGTACAGAATTACAGATACATTGCTGCAAAAAATTATTTTTCTAACCTAATTTAAGTAAATTCTTTGAGAAATTTTAGTTAGAAATTTTGGAGTTATAACTCCAGGTTAGTTCAGTAGTCCACCGTGAATTTGTATGTCTCATGGAATGCAAGGGTTTGGGGTTTTTCCTCCTTTTAAGTTTGCAAAACCTATTTGTTAGAAACACCAATATTTGTAAAAATAGAAAAATTCACAGTATTGTTTTCAACAGGAAAACTACTGTTAACCTCAAAGACCTGCTTTACAAATTCATTTATGAATGCCTTTACAATTTACAAATTGTAAAGTTCTTAATTCAAATGGTTCTGTGATTCCTTTCATTTGAAGTATGGGGGTCTGTAGATTACATGACATTGTAATATAATACAAGGCATGACACAAAAAACCTCACCCTTACTCATATTGGTACTCTTTTCTTTTGAGTAACTGATAACAATAACAATTAAACCTGAAAAAGGGCAACAGAATTTGTAATTTTTGTACACTACTTAAATTAGTTAAAATTTCATCCAGAACTATAAAAACATAATTCCAGTTCAAATTGTAATGTTTAAAAAACCACATTCCCTAGAGAAAAAATATTCTGCAAGATCACTAAGAAGCCATCATCACATCACAAATCACTTTACAACTATATTTAAAGACACATCTAACATAAATAAACATGGTTTTAATTCTCATCAAAGCACATAGATTGGCAAGTGAGAGGAGGTCCTCTTTCTCCTAGATTAACAGTCAAATGTATGTACTTCTGCTTCTCTTATGTTCTGCCCTTAACTGCACTGAAAACTGGAGGAAAAAAAGGGCTCTTTTCCTCCAGCCTCTTTTCCTCAGTAACTGAAGCACATCTGGATATGGAAAAATATACATAGATATACACATATGCATACACGACTACCGTAATGTCCAGCATGAAACAGAACGAAGTGAAAAATTTATCTGTTGAATATGTCTAAAAAAGTAAATCTGAATTAACCATTACATACCATATTTTCATCCTGTCTTTCATTGGCCGTATTTCAGCAATACTCAATGGTGAGAGGACAAAAATTCCTATTCTGTCATGCTGGACTGTGCTCTCATCAACAATCAAATAGCTTGTTGACTTCCTCTGCTGTTGCACCAAAATATTCTGCCAAAGCATTTGTTGAAGTTGGATAATTTTCCAATAACTATGAGAATTGCTAGATATCATACATTAACAAAAGAGCAATGTGAAGCAATCCACCCGATTAGGACCTTGTGGTAGGACACAGATCTAAGCTATTGTGACAGCACAGAGTCAGTGGCTTGGCAGTAAACCTTCATCATGCGTCACGATCAAAGCTTCATGTAGTAAAAGTACATTCTGAGCTTTGCCAGAGGCTGCACCACATCCCAAATTGCTACTCCGAATCTCTTTCCTACTTCCATAACTCTCATCAACACAGGGAAGCTATTTTGAACCAACTAGAAATATTTTTTAAGCAAAATGCTTGATTCTCTTTGCCATTCAGACAGGAAACTAGCCTTTCTTTTAATCACTTTTTAAATTCTTCTTCTTCAATGGACAGGTGAATGATTATCCTTCATACTGTATGCTTCCTTGAAGATATCAGTGTCACCTTTCACAGCCCTGTCAATTGAAATGCTAACAAAGACCTAATTTAAGCAAATACTCCTGACTGCACATCTCACAGCTTGTCAAACAAATTAGCTCAGTTACTCTTCAGTTACCTACACAAAGCTCCATTTATTAAGGTATTGAGCATGTGCTTGACTGCAAACACGTGGCTTGTCTCATCAACTTAAAATCCAATTGACACTGTAACTTCAACCAAATACACAGAATATGAGTCAAATAACTAGAACCAGGTGACATCACACCACGACTATTTCCAAATAGTACAGCTTCACCCTATATCTGAATTCATTGTTTTTTGGGTAAACATCCAAGAAAATATTTAACTTCCACTAATATAAGTGAGAGGAAGCAGTAGTAGTTTAGGGATGGTTTTAGGAAATAGCTTCCTTTTTAAAGTTTATTTTTTACTAGTTAGTGTGTCAAGTCCCTTATGAAACACTTCCCATCTCCTCCATTTGTCCCTGTCATCTATCACCTTTGCCTTAAACCTGTTTATATCGTTTGACAGTTGTATTTTGAAAGTAGCTGCAAAACTTACTACGAATCAGACCCTAGCTGGCTGTGCTATATAAGGAACAATTATAAAAGTGGATACAACCAGGCTCAGACTTCTCTTACCAAATTTTAGACACCAATGCACATGGAACCTTCATTGTTTCACATTTTATAAAAACCATATGTGACATAAAAAGTATGTGCGACATTTTTAAATGCCCATGCTGGTTTTGTTTACCATGTAGAATTGGGTAATGTTTCTGGTGAGGGAGGAACAGATTATTTTTAAGTGAAAACATTGGAAGAGGGATCTGTAAGTGCGATTTCTTTTTTTACAGGTAGTGTTAACAGTAAACTAATGCAACTTTGGGAGACAAAGTATTAATTAAAATATTTTATGCATATACATGCAAAGCTTGCACATTCATACCTTTGAAAGAAGCTACGTATGTAAATGAATACTCCTATTTGTGGGATGCTGATGTTTATGACAATGTACAGAAAACTGTGTGGTGATTAGCTGCTACACTCTTCAGTACATTAGGTTTATTGCTGTTTAATGAGACAAATCTTAATCTAGCAGTTAATAAGTATTAAAGTTACTGACATAGAGCAGTCACTGGCTGAAATACAAATCAGTCAGGCATAGCACAGTAAATCTTTGTAATCTTGAAAAAAACCTGCTGGCTGATTTAACACAGACAACGTTTGTTAGTTTAAAAATCACTCTATATCCAAGGGGATGGGAATGAAACACTCTAGCTGCGCAAACGTGATACAATTAATTCATATAGTTTGCCCATTACATGTACTTTATATATCATGTATCTGAGGTTTGTACATAAAATAAACAATTCATTATTGTTAATAAACAGGTTATCAACATGTTATGTGTATCAATTATGCAGATATGATGATTGAAATTATTATAGATGTTTATATTTTTGATCTCCTAGAAATAATAACAGCTTGTAAAACCACCAATCCTATGCAACATTTAGTATGCTCATTATAAAGAAAATGACAATGCCACGGATCATAAAACTAGAAAATATGGCTTCTCTTCATCACTCTCGCCTAAAGTTCATAGAATCAATCCCTCAATCCTTCTCCTCAGCCTTGAACAGAGCTGGCTCTCCCAAACAGAAAGCTACTATGAAGCATACACTGAAATGTAATTCTACAGTAATTCTCTCTCACTCACAAATAGACTGAATTACATTGGGCTTTCAGCCACATATTTTTTCTTTTTTTAGCACATAGCTCAGACCGTGAACAGCGAGAAAGAGACGTCAGCACCAGTAAACCCCATGCCAAGGTGTTACGGGTTTTTTTCTTCCTTTTTTTTGAGATTTTTGATGTGAACAGAGGGTTCCCCGAGCCAGGGAAGCCCGAGGAAAGAAGGAGAAACCCAGCAGGATTCGGCAACTCTTTCAGGAGAGGTGAGAGGGTGACGTGGCTGGGGCGTTCGTGGAGGAGCCGCAGGAGATTTAAACGCAGCAAAACCAGAAGCGGCCCTCAGACCGCGAACAGCGAGACAGCTGCGTTCGTGCCTGTTGGCGCGTGACCAGCAGGGCGTGCGGGGGGACACACAAGAGTAAATAAGAAATCAATAGCTAATAATTTTTAAAAAAGGGCACGTGCGGGACTAGAGATGGTTGCGAGCTGGATAAAAACTCCTGCCAGAAAAAAATGTGGTGACCCAGACAGAGGTCCTGCAGAAGCACGCAGGTGCTCAGAATCTTCACCTGAAGGTTGGACTCAGTGATCCTAGAGGTCCTTTCCAACCCTAAAGATCCTATGATTCTATGATAATCCGTATCTTGCAAACTCAGAGAACATTCCTCCATGAATGTTCTGTGCATCCCTCTGTTTAATTGGAATGTTCTACAAACCTCATATATATTTAAAAGATATCTATGGCTTTAAAATCCTCACTTTAGACAAGGTAGCGTTCGCCTTTTTTCAGGTGATGGAACAGAGGAACAAGCAGGTTCTCTGCCAAGTGACTTTTCAGGTTGGTACCCAGAATATATTTCAAAATATATGTGAATATATATAACACTTTTAATGTACTATTTAGACTTTGCTACATAGTAATTAACCCCTTAATGCTATTTAAAACCACAAATCTAGAAATCTATCAATAAGCAGTTTTGCAGACATAAACAGAAGCCTTTGTTAATTGTAGAATGGTTTGGGTCGGAAGAGACTTTAAATACTATCCAGTTCCAATGCTCCTGCCCTGGACAAGGACACCTCCCACTAGATCAGGTTGCTCAAAGCCCCATCCAACCCGGTCTTGAATACATCCAGTGATGGAGCATCCACAGCTTCCCTGGACAACCTGTTCCAATATCTCACCACCCCCACAGTGAAGAACTCCCTAATTTCCGATCTAAATCTATCCTCTCCTAGTTTGAAGCCATTGTCTCTCATCCTATCACTAAAAGGCTTTGTAAAAAGTTGTTCCCCATCTTGTTTCTTGACCCCCTTCAGATACTGTAAGGCTGCAAAAGGGTGTCCCCACAGACTTCTTTTCTCCAGGCTGAAAAAAAATTTATTATTCTAATCAACTTAGAATAAATAACTTTAAGGTATCATTTACTCAGTGCAAATTCACATATTCACTTGTTTAATTGATAACAACTTTAAATATAGAGGTCATAAACATTGTCTCTGTGAACCAGTATTTTAGATACTTTCTCAAGCCTGCAACTAATAATCTTCATGATATCAAATTGAGTCATTAATGTTCATTCTACCTAGATCTCAGCTTAAGTTAAATTTTTGTTTTGAACAGAAAAATCTGTAGTAGTCAACTTTTCTTGGTTTTATAAAGACCATATATTTAAAACTTAAGTCATCTCACACTGGAGTTAACCAACACTTATTACTGACTCCAGGAGGAATGGAGTTCTCATCAGAGGAGGAGAAATCAGTAGGCTGAAGGAGAATCTCAGCAAGTTATTCAGAGAAGTGACAGTTTCTAGAGTAAAGGAATGAATAACTGTATCAAGGTAAATAATTCTCAACCAGACAGATTAAAATCTAATGAAAGATCACTCTGCATTAAGCATACATTTCATTTTCACTATCTATGTAAAATGGAAAAAGCATTTATTCTCGTATATTAAAATACTAAGAGGCATTTACAACTAATATGAGAGGTAGACAAGAAAATTACATTTCAAGAACACAGAGTCCGAAATCTTGTTTTGTATTACTCTTGCTCAACTGCTGCTTTGCCATGAAAGACTTTTATCATTCTAGTTCCATAAAGGTTCATCTGTAAGATACTTAGATACAATTCTTTTCATGAAAGCTTATAGTTTAGATGAACCTCCATCTAGATAGGATGCTGAAAGTCACTAATAAATCTTTTCTATTTAGATATGTTGTCCCCCTCCCCCTTTTGTAGTTTTTCCTGCCACCAAGTCTTTCTTTAATGAAAAAATGTTTAGTTTTTCAGAAGGATGATTTCTACTCTACATCAGTATAATGTCCTACCAATTCTCCACTTTCTTGGACCTTTTCAGCTAGAAGCAAAGCTTATTTTCATAACAGAGATAAACTGAAGGATAGAAAGGTAAAAGGTAACACTACAAAGAGTTCTTCAAGAACACAGAATATGAAATACAATTATTATGCATTACAGCGGTTTTTTTCTTCCCAGAAATCTACGGTTAGGGAACCATGTCTAAGGCAAGCACATGAAAAAGCAAGAAGAGATCCAAGAAAGAGCAAAGAAAATACAAAGTGTGAAACATACTGAAAAATAAAAGTAAAGCTGCCATTTAACATCTTTATCCTAGAAATGACAGGCAGCTACAAATATTTTTTTGTAATCATCAATTTTGAGGCCAAGCAAGACCAACTACAAGAAGCCAATACACTTCCCATACAACCTAATCCTTACCTGAAATTGCATTAGGACTGCAATGTACAGCTGAGTAGCTTTTCAGAAAGAAATAATGTATTAATTTAGGGATTTCAAATAATCCAGAGCGAAACATACCTACAGGTGATTTGCTAAAAACACGAAAAGAGAAGAGTTCATGAAATTCAGCAGTATACCAGTAGCCTGTTTCATCTTCTACCAGTTGAATCTTCCAGTGTCCTTGTCTAAAGTAGGAAATGTCTGCAGGAGTTGAGTACAGTTTGTGTTTGCTTTAGAATGTTTTACTCAAATTCTAAATAACAAAGAAAGAAAATGCTATACAAGAAATAAAGATCGGCCAATCCTAAAATAAGAAGGCATTGGCTAGTAGCCATAATCCATCATGACTAGCTCTCATTTACCACATATCTCCTCTTCTGATGGTTTGCTCTACAGCAGGAGAGCTCTGTAGTTCTTCACAGTTACACCACTGTGCTGAGATGCATCCTAATCTCATATTTCACAGCCAGAAATATCCACCCTCCTGTAAATTATTTCACTGAAGCAGTTCCAGACAAAGAAATCAAACAAAATAAAGCAAAAATCAAGAGGCCAGTATATCATATTTAGAAGGAAAAAAACAAAACAAACAAAATAAAACGCAAAACAAACAAACAAAAAAACCAACCAACCAAACAACACACACCAAAAAAACCCCCATAAATAAAATAATGCAAGTTCAAAGCAAAAAATATAACAACGCTATCAAGACTTCGTCAGTGACAACACAGTCTTTCAAATTCTATTGACAATATGGTAGATTTATGTAAGATGGTCCTTATTTAAAAGATTTGTAGTCATTTAACTGTGGTTGAACAAAGAAAATTTCCAGGTAGTGCGTTATTCTGTCTTTGAGACACAGATATTTTTCTTGTACTCTCAAAAGGATTGAGTTTAAAAGCTTTCTAATGTAATATATTATCTTATCAAATATACTGGTGATTTAAAGCAAGGTCACTATAGACAGTGAACAACAGCTGCTTTAGGAATACGTAGCTGTTATTACCATACAAATAACAGACATTTGTCTTTTTTTACAGCAGCAATATTTACCTAACATCACTGTTATAAGTCCCATGGTGACTATGGTCAAATACTACTTGATGAATATTAAACTTGTTTTCATTTTATTATCTTGTCTCCTCATTCAGTAAGCATGAACTGAAAGCATTAACTCCTATTTGATAGTTTACCATTATGTCTATCTTTATTAAAAAAAAAAGAAAATCTAGAAGAAAGCAAAACCCAAGGTTTTACACTAAAATTAAGAGTCAGAATAGTTGTAAACCTCTATTTTTTAAAAAACTTGAAGCTGTCAAATACAATCCATTGCAGTCTTTGTGCACTAATTCAATTAGGTTATCCCAGTTATCTCCAGAACTTTTAGTACTTAATAAAGGTCACAGTCTCAGGAATTCTTACTGAGCTGCCGTGTGGTCTCTTCATTGTAACACTGTGCTAAGAGCAATATATTTTACTCCTAGAAAACAAAAACCACAAAAGTGAAACAGTTAACAGAGAGGTTTGATACAATAAGAAAGACAAGCATGTCTGCATAAAAAGAAATTTGTTAATGTAAAAGATATGTATCTATAAATATCTATCCCACACTTACAAATGGAATATTTATATAACAATTTATGGGAAACATTGGGTTTTTTTAAGAAAGAAGCTGGAGAATTTGTCCTGTCTACTGTATCAATTTTTATGCCTACGGCAACTATGTCTAGTTTTACAATGTAAAGATAACTCCTTCCATCTGAGATCTCATGTAGACCTTTGCAACATCATTACTCCAGGCACAAGCCTTTAATGTGAAACTCCTTGCTTGCTTACAAGAGCAAAGCTGTGGTGCAGCTGTCTCAACAGCTGCTGCAGTGTGATAAGAGGCCACAGCCAGAATATTCACAACTATAATACAGAAAATTTGGAAAATGGAAGAATCAGCCACTATTGTGACCTATTATCATCCATACAAACTGAAAGTGGAGAATACATTTATTTTGACTGCCACTAGACTTCTTTTTCAAGTACAGGAGGAGCTGCGTGGAGTTACAGAGTCTGGCAAGAAGGACTTAAGTACCTTAAGAGGTATTTTGAGCCATGCTTTCACACCTCCACCTCAACCCTTCCAGAAAGTGTTGACCATTAAAACCAGTCTGTTGGAAGGAAAATTTCAATTTTTACTGACTTTTCATAGATTTCTGTTTGGTGGTTGATTTAAAATGTTTCAGCTTAAATTCAGGCATCCATTTGAAAATGCTATTTTTCTTTTAAAATTATTTTTATATTAAATGAGATTTAAATAAAGCCAAAATTAACATTCAAATACACAGGGAGAATTTTTTTTATAAAGCTGAGTGATTTCTCTGCACTAACAATTTATAAAAAAAGACAGATTTCAAAACTTTAGTTGTTTCAGGATAGAAGAGTTGTATAAAAGAATGCCCAACTCATGTTCCTTGTATTTTAAGACATAGAGAAAACAAGACAGGGATGGGCTTGCTTTGGTTATGTACTTATCCATTGCTGGTTTTCTCTGATGACTTCCAAACAAAATATCACAATTATGATAACTTTGCTACTTTGCCTCTTGCATTGCCTGTTCTGCCTGGAGGTACGGAACTTTTCATTTGTAACTACAAATATTAGCTGGATTCCTCATGAGCTTATTTTGATTCACTTGCCAAGCAGGTGGACTACCTCTTCTCTTAACGTGCAACTGAGAAAAAAGACGCGAGAACCCTAAACTTCATATAGGGAGGTAGTCAAGGATTTGGAAGAGGGGTGTTTTGCGGACAAAATACTCACTGTATGTGAAATGAAATAAACGAATATATTGATTTTTAAGTGAACTTTAGCTATTCTGATTAGATATCTACAACACTGAAGTATATAATAACAAGCTGAAGATGAACCAATTAACTATGCATAAGAAAAATAAAAGTGAGTTCATGGCATTCACATTTTGATGAGATTTTGCAATTAGATGTCACTGAAGACAACAGAAACCATGTCGATATGAGAATTCCCATTTTATGAACAAGATATTATACAAATTCCTCTGTTTGCTAAGACATGAGAAGCGTGAGTAAACTGCAAAAAACTCATACATAAAATGTTATGATAAAAATATTTCAATTATACATACTTTGGTGATAACACTGTGACACTGTTGGTAGAGATTTATAATGCTGTTTCCCTAGTTAACTAAAGATGAATCCTTTAGTCTTTTTCAGTACACATGGACAAATCTAACGGTGCCTGAGCACATAAGAATGTATGAAAGCTCTCCCGAAAGCAAATGGTCTCTTCCCTATATGAAGGATTCAGAGCTGTATATGCTACAGGTAAACATCATCAGGGAGCACTGCAAAAAGCACTCTAACTGCTATTGTAGCAACTATAATTGAGTCTAATTCCACATGCTGCAGATAAATATCATGGGAAACTTCCAAAATTATGCTCAGATTACCATTAGTCACACCACTGCTTTCTTATAAAAAATAGAATAAAATATTCAATTCCGTTTTAATTGAGAGAGCATATCAGTACATTACATGCAAATTCAGAAAGGTTTTTGCCAATTTCTTTTCAATCATGGATTAATTGTAATCAAGCTAGGTTACAGCCACTAGCATAGGGAACAGGATTTCAGCTGCCTCCAGGGATTGCATCTGCTTCCTGGCCTAGCAGAATTCATCCAAAGAGATGATGGGGAAAAAAAAAAATAAAAAAAAATCAATCAGCAGTAAATGATTCTCTTGTGCCACTCACAAACTCATGGAATGTTGCAAGTAGAGTTGCTTTTTGAACAGCTAGACAATTCCTGGTGGACACATCTCAGTGTGGCTGCAGGACACATGGTTAGGGAGGCAGCTGTGCACTTACTGAGTATATTAAAGGGTAAATATTAGAGTACCAGCAATACTGCAAGATAACCTTAAACAGAACACCCAAAAGAGACTCCAGACATTATTGACTGGGTTCCACATTGAGCATGCAGACACATGCAGAAACTAGAGACAACATGTTTCTTTCACAGTTATGTAATTTCTCATATGCCTTTGCTTATCCTTTTATCAACATTACACACCAAGAGAAGGTTTACATAGCCAAAAAATACATATTAAATATATATATAAATTATTTGCTTTTCTCCATTGGAAACTCGTAACAAAATTTAGTTGTCAGACTTTGAAATCTGAAAATTCAGGCCACTACTGGTGGACTTGGCTTTATGGACTATTGTAGAGTCTGGGGGAAGTCAAAATCTCACACTACTTACATAAACCTTTGATTGGGATTTCAGTGCTGAAAGTAGAAGCTGAAGGAGTCCTTAAGTTAACCAAGAAACCAGGTACTATAAGATCCAAGGCAATGCAGATAAAATGAACGCTATTTTTTTCTTAAAGCATCATCTGCTAGTAATTTTTGAGAGAACAAATGTTTCTTTTGCATGTAATAGACTAAATTTATAAACACTTTAAAGGCTGAGAATTCAGAATATCAAAATAACTTCGTTGATTAGTGTTTGTAAAGAAAGACTCAGAGGAGAGATGATGTGTGCTAAAGGACAAAGAATCCCACTCCCGAAATCAGAGAATTACATTCCTGCAGTTCAATGCTGATGAGAGAGGGACAGCGAAACCAAGCCAAACCAGCGTGATTTTCCTCAGGCCCTCAAACCAAATAAACTTTCCTATAGATTAAGAAAGCACAAAAAGATGGAGGTTGGCCATACATTTTACCAACACTAGGTAAAAAAATCCTAATGAATCCTCTAATGGCAGAAAACTGTTTACAAAGCACAAATGGCAAGAATATTTATATGAGCTCATCTGAATGACCTTAAAAGACTTTCTTCTGTTTTCTCAAATACCATCTTCCAAGGAAAAAACAATCTAAAAAGACATGAAAAGGTCAATATCATATTTTATATGGTGACAGTAAGATACCCAGGAATCTTTATAAAACTGAGGCATACCTTCAGGCAGGAAGCATACATTTCTCATCCACTCGACTAACATTTAGTAAGTTAAAGACTTCAGAGGCCATCTAATGTGGTAGGGCAAGTGCAACAAAGGAAAACCATGAAACAGATGGCAGGGTGCATCTTCAGCCAAGTATAGTGCTATTCTAGTAAAAATGTTCTTTTGGAGACTAGATGGTATTTCAGCATGGACCAATTTGAAGCTCTGTTGATGGAGGGGTTTTTTGTGGCTTTCTTGTCTGACTCTTTTTAAAAAAAAGATTTTATTTTTACTTTAAACCTTACTACACCTTCAAAGACTCCTACCAACAGGCTTCTAGAGAACTGTGCTGGCTCAATGGACTTCAAAATTACACTAAAAAAAGAAGACAGCTCATTTTCTAGATGATGCCCACTCCCACACACCTAAAGTTAGGATAGTTCAGTATCACCAACACATTTGTTCACATTCTGTTCATGTTTTTGTCAGACTAAACAGCCAGTGCATTGCCTGAGAGTCTGGTACAATATTTATTTGTGGTGCAGTGCTAAGGTATGCTGTCACACATACGGACTCACAGCCTGAAAGGCTTCTCATGGCCATTGCACCGGTGTCCAATGCCAGATGGGCCTCGAAAAGCACTGAATATGTTCCAGTTCACTTCTTCTGAGACAAAATTTTACTCACATACTTTTTTGCAAAGAAGAAGAGGGTTATAATCCCTCATTAAAAACATATACATAAATTTTATTCTCCTCCACACACACACACAAAAAGGCTAATAGATATTATTCACATATGTGTTCTGGAGCCTTCTAAGAGTACCTTTTGTGAGGGATAAAGAAAATCTTCAGCTGATTGCTATCCAGAAGAGACTGGATATTTTAAAGGTCATCAACAACACAAAACAAGTATTCATGAGAAGACTAATAGTATTTCTGCAGTCATCAGTAAACTAGTGTTACATAGACAAGAAAAATATGAATACAGAAGTTATGTTAAAATAAGATCAGTAAAACATTGACACCAACTGGAATAAACACAAAGCTAATGTGTCTGAAGTCACAATTTGGAGTAGAACAGTGTTGAAATTGCAGAAACATTATTATTATTATTAATATTTAAAATAATGTTTCAAAATAAATTCTAAGACATTCCAAATATAAAGCAATGCAACTAGGAAAAGCTAACTTGCTGTAAGCTTTCTTGCGTAGGAAAAAAAAAAGACGTTTTAAGAATCTTCTAGCAGAAAACATGCAACACCATTTTCTCAGTAAATGAAAAGCAAACTTAAAGAGTGACATTGGTCACAAAATATGAACTTACCACTTGTCAGAATCAGTTAATATGTAAGAATCTATTTCTGGTCTGCAGTTTGCATTTCCAAATCTATACTCTTGTCTTTCACTGTGCTGTCTTTTAGCCGTAGGCATTTGTGTGACAACTGTAGGTAAGAAGGAAATGTACAGTACTGAAAGTCTCTAGGAGATGCATAATCTAGAAGTTTAGTTTATAAGTCTTCACTAATACTCAGTTTATTCTGAAACTCTAATGCTTTATACAACTGTAGGAATATAATTGCAGATAAGATGGCCTTAAAAAGATCCTAGAAGAGAAACAAGCTAGAGAGGTGATCATGATTTTCTCTAAAATGCAAATACACATATGTCTTCATGACTTATTATGTGAAAAAAAAATTATCAGCAAGAGTGATACTTGTCAATGCTTCTCCTACCTGCAGTAGAATAAAGACAGTTATGCTGCTCTTTGATTGATCATAGGCAGCTGTGACAACACAGGTACTTTGCTCTTTGCTTCCTCCTAACCCCAGATGTTTTTCAGCTAGGATCCCTTCCTTCCTCTCTAGAACCCTCATAACGAGATTTGCAGTGCCCAGCTTCTCCAATATGCCTGGGTATTTTCCCTAGCTACACAACTGTTTTCCACAGATTACATATATCTTGGACCACTCTACTAGAGAAAGAAAGTAGGCTGTCAAAAAAGTAAGAGGCAGGCAGGGATGCAGGGAAAGACAGCTACAATTACAAAAGAGGTATATATAGTGGACAAAACCAAGACAATATAATTTAAACTTTATGAAACTCTTTAGGTTACTTTTAATTAAACCCGGTGGTTAAGACCTCATGAGCTTGATTATCTTGCTTTAGACTCAGGAAGGAAATCTTAATAAGACATAACAGAGGAAAAATACTAGAAAGGAAGGCTCAGAGAAGATATTCCCAATACTAGGGAATGTATATTCCTTTCATATGTGTTAAAGTTTGTTAGAAGTTTTCAAACATAATTCCACGTTCGTCCATATTTGTGCCAAAGCGTCTAACTAAATACAATCAGGTTAAAGGCCGAACAGAGATCCTTCAGTCCTCTTTCATTTCACAAGATAATTTTCATATTTTGAGTATTTAATATGAATTAATTTTCTTTTTACAATATTCTGTCCCTTGAATTGTCCACATGCATGCCTTTACACTATATCAAAGTGCTTTAGCCATAGTTTTTTTTATTATGCAACATTACAGCATGCCAAGACAAATTGTCATTCCAAAATGTGTAATAACGTAACACCTTTTTCTACTGCTTTGCAGATCAAGAGAAAATAAAGTCCAGAATATTGGAGAAAATGTATGTCAATGAAATGTCAGTGTGAGCATCAAGCTGATAACTATAACTACATATTTTTTCTTGAAACTTTAAAACAAGCTTATAGGCTTGCTGAGCAGTATTTATTTTGCTTCAATAATTCATTCCAATGAGGCCAGTTCAATGGGAGAAAAATATTTTGCAGGGACAGAGTTGTTTCGATTACATTTTCATTACAAAATTTTCTTCTGTCTTTTCTAGACTGGAATGTCAGCTTGAAAGTATGGCAGAAATGCATATAACTGCCTTGTGGTTACATTCGAGTTACTTCAGAAGGTACATATTTCTTGTAAACTACGGCTCATTTTTCATGTTTTTGTGAACTTTACTTTTAATTAAAAAAAAAAAAATCTGGAGTTCCAAAACCTGGAGAGGAAAGCCTGTTCCCTGCTCATTGTCTAAAAACCTGACCATTCGAGATGTCCCAGATAGTAAGACTAATAAAGCATTTGCAGCTTGAGTTCATAGTTGGAAGTTACTGTATCACAGGAATTCCTGAAATGTTAATCATGCAGACAGACACTGCCGTAAATTCAGGTCAGCAAAGCAGCTGTGATGTCATATAGCAATACAAGCTCCATAACCCACCTGAGGAACCCACTTAACTGTTTGCCTACATTATTTCTGGTGTAGACTGAAGAGAACAGCTAAAAATTTATTTTACATATGAAGCAAGATCACAGATGTCTCCAAGAGCTGCAGTCATATTTTATATTCCTCCCTTTAAAAGTAACCATCAATTTACAATAGGTCTTTGGACATATCTAGTTAGTTCTTGTATCATTGTAACAAGAAGGTTTTGAATCATCACAGAAAGTCTTTAGTCCACAGAGCAGGTGTGTCAGGTAGGTGGCTCGAATGGAATAGAAAAGAGGGTTTACTACAATATGAAACTCATAAAATATTTATCTCCCTCAAGTGTACAATATCCATGGAAATGCACAGGCTAAGAATATTTTTCCCTATTGGTTTGCAGGTTTTCAGCACACATTCAGTTCTCAAGCACAGTTTTGCAATCGGTTCTCATGCATGTAAGTTAGACTTTGAACTAAAGACAAATTTTGATGGTTTACATTACACATAAATAAAACAATGTTGATAAAGTCAAGGTACTCAAAAAGAAGAGAGACAATAAGATTTTTTTAATAAATAAAACTGCTGCAATTGAACAGCAACTACTCAGTGTTGCTAAGGATGGAAGAAAGGCTACAAAGTTACTTTTATTTATACTTTAAGATTCCTATCCAGACAAACCCAATTAGTACATAAATTAAACAATAAGTGTGTAGGCAAAGTATCATCATATTCATTTGACGAGCACAGGATCCAGGCAAGTTAATGTGGTAGCATCTTCAGATATAACTCACCATCCTTCCCTATTCCACCCATCTACAACTGCAACTTCACACAATTCTTCCTCTTTCTGGATTTTCTACTTCAAGTTCCAAACATCAGAAATTTTTTCTATGGAGCTGAATCAATGAGCTCTTTTTTTTTTCCTCTAGTTCTGAATTTTATCATCTGCCAAGATTACAGAGTGATGTGGAATAAATGAACACCTGCTCTTGAAAAGGAAGCTATCTGAAATGCCAAGCTTTGGCAAGACGAATATAGAATATGCTGGTAATTTTTCACCCAGAAAATCTGTTACAATGGCCATTTGCCAAGTCATTTGTTCCCAGTGAAGCAGAGGTTAAAACTGTTGTCCATAATCTGCCTTTAGAAAACAAAGAATCGAGTAGAACCCAGCCAAAATGGAAAAAACACCCCAACAAGCCATACATTTGAAAAAATAATTGGCAAAGAAAAAAATTTGAGAGCCTTCTTTCCTACGACTTCTAAACAGCTAGAAATAGGTCATTATCATTGATACATTGAGCAGTGGTTCAGTCAGAACTTAGTCATGAGTTCATTATACTACATACTTTGCACCAAACTGACTGTGATGGAAAAAGCCTGCTACAAAACCTGCCTTAAAAACATGTATATTGTTGTGAAGTGAAAGATATAAAAATATGTATGAAAAAAAGTTTTGACTACCAGAACACAACAAGTAATTTAATGAGACAGGCTTTCTAGTCTATTCTGATAGACTTATTCCACATGAGTAGTACAGTGCTGGAGATTACTACAAGATAAATTGTAAGGAGCCATTGTATATCTTAATTCAGAAAAGTTCAGTAAATAATCCTGTACTTCATGTTGTAAAAGTCTCAAAAATTCCAAAATCAGTCTTTAGTAATGAAAATATTAGAGGAATCAACAGCAGAAAATAATACCTGTTCTGACGTGTACCTTTTAAATGTTCTAGATGAGCCATGCCATTAAGGACAATAATTTCAACACTGAATAAGAATGTCCAGAGACATTTGAAAAAAACTTGTTCAGGAGTAATTTACTTATTACAAAAGAAAACATATATACAGCCTACCAAAAAATCATCATAAATAAATTCATGTAGCTGAATTTCATCCTTTCAAGGAACTGTAAACAACAAATAATATAAGGGGAGTTAAACATTTTTGTACTTTCTGAATATTAGTACACAAAGAACTGACTAATCCTAAATTATCAGCTTGAAATAAATCATACAAAGTGAGTTCTTACATATAGTCATTTCCTGATGCAGCACCAATAAAATTCTTAAGACTCCTGAAGATTTTTATGTGCTAAAAGTCAACAAATCGTTTCTGCAAAGAAAAATAGTGGCCTAACAACTTTCATGGGAATGATATTCAGAAATTACAATTTTGGCTGTCAGCAACAACTGAAGCATTTAAGGGAGGGAAAATATTTTCAGACAATAAGGTAATTAAGTCATATATCTCAAAAACTATGTTTATGAGCATAAACTCACTTCAAACCCATGTGCAGTAGAGGTTTGGGACTCTTAATGCTAAAGTTTTGTATACTGCATTCACACAGATTCCATTAGTCAAAGAAACTAGAAATTGTATGTAAGAGCATCATTCCTTTTATTCAGAAAATGTGTATCTATGACAAAACATCAAATAAAATATTTTTTCTGTATCTTACCAACAAAAAACCCCACAACCAACATGCCTAAAAGAAAACATACCTAAAAGAATGGCTATAGCAGATAGGCATCTCTAATGAATAATTTACTGAGTGATTTTTAAGAGGAGGAAGGACAAATTTGTAAGGCAAGTATAACACAGCCATACATATTTCTGGGGAAATTATGTCCTCATTCATTTATGAAATCTCTTCTAGCTTGGTACTTGTTTGAAGGCAGAGTCTTGTCTGTCAGCATCTTTCAGAAACACAGCTGTTTTGATTTCTGTAAAGAATGTAATCTTCTGGGACCTATTTGGCATCCATAAATATGATAGTCTTAAATTTTGTTTTGAAGACATCAAAAGGATAGGCATTATTCTTTTTCTGTTTAGAAAGGGCAATATTAAAACAGTAGCTTTCTTCTGACTGTTAAAGGTTGGATATTTTCTTGTCATCAGCATTTGGCATATACAAGACTAAGTGATAAGCTTGCTTAGCTGAGCATTATTTTCTCTTCAGTCAATGGTATTTGCTCTTTTACTATTTATTCTCTCTGTGTATTGGTTTGAGTCTGAGACAACTCCTTATAAAAATTTAATTTTTCCACAAAATATTTGTGTGGTTGATGACTGCCAAGTCAGATCACTGCAGAGTTCATCTGAGTGTAATATGCATCATTGGCATGTAAATCTAGAATAACCCATACAAGATTTTAAAGGGAGTACATCATCTTGCACAAGTTAATAAGAAAGGAATCTGAATGAGAGTCTATCTCCATATTTATAAGGTGTTGTTCCCCGCCCCAGATAAAGCTGCTGATTAGAAATGTTATTCTTCATAAAATTTGGTTGCCACTTTGATTATTGATTTACTATATTTGCATGTCAAGCGTCAAAGCCTTGAGGTGAAGCCAAAGTGGGCTTGCGTGACTGACTCCCCAACCATTGAGAAAGACCTCAGGGACAGCTGGAATGCTTTACAGAAAGTTCTGCTCTGACCTCAAAAGATACGGTGCTCTTGAATAATATCGTAGAGATTGAGAGAGATTTGATGATATTCTTGATAGCTTTGGCAAGGAAAGGATGGAGATTTTATTGATCTTCAGGAAAGGCCTCCCCTTTCCCTGTGTGAAAAATACATCAAAAAAAAAAAAAAAGGCAAAGCTAGGAAGACAACATATAGTTATTTCTCCCAATTTCTATGACATCATTTCATCACTGGCCACTTACTAAGGGTAAATGAGCCACTAAACAAGTTTTAAGGTTTAAAATATTTCTGTAAGCATTTAAATATTTTCAGTTGCCAGCATTTCTACATCCATTAACTAAGGACATTAATGGTGTGAAAAACTGGGTGTTCAAAATCTTACAAATCTTACAATAACACACAATATTTGGTGTAGCTACCCTAATCAAAAAACATACTTGAAATTCAGAAAAAATATTCTTGTATTAATAATTTTATATTTTCATGGATGCTTACAGACAAATAACCAGAGCAGTTAGGTAACTGGTTCTCCAGCACAGCTGAACACAACAGCAATATACCTTCCCCAATTTTAAAATGCTAAAGAAAGTTCTGTAGAAATATAATTTCTTCTTACTTGAGCAAGAATTAAGCAAATAATACTTGAAAAATCATTTCTCTTCTGTTATTCTTAACTTTTAAATCATTAGCTACCATAAAACAGAACAATTCTTTTCCTCAGTTTTCCCTAGAATTATTTAAGAATGGTATTTGAGATGCCAAAATGTTCATCCATACTGTTGGAGCAAAATATCTGAAAGCCTTAAAGGTAATTTGAGGAGAAACAGTGGAAAGCTCTTGTTTTCTGTAGCTGAAGTGTCATAAACAGCTTCCTGACACCTGATTCTTGATATGTTAAAGCTCTTTCTATTTCAGTTGCCCCATAAGACAAGTTAAGAGGTATAAACTGAAAGAGATAAGAAAGCATCCATCCTCACTTCCAAACAGTATGCCGATAATTTCTATAGTTATTAATGCCAGTATTAATGTATTGTATTCAGTGAGGTATCACAGTTAAAAAACAGATGCGTTTCTGATCATGACTGTAAATTTATTTTTTTCTAACCTCACAACTTTATCAGTATCTTGCCTATCAGAACTGAGAGAGGCCCTGATGATAGCATGCAGAACTGGTATAAAAAAAAAAAAAACAGGAAAAAAAACCCACAAAACAAACAACAAAAAGAAAACAAAACCAACCAAACAAAAAATCATTATTACTTTATCATTCCAAGGTAGGCATATTCTAACACAGCACATCAAATGTGGTACAGCTTCTGATATCTCCTGGAAGATCCAGGATGCAAAAACTGAAACTACAGCAATAGCTTTGTTTCCAAAAAACACACATTAAATGCAAGGCAAACCTATAGTCATTTCTAGGGGGATTTTCAGAAGGTCACAGAGTGCAGAAAATTTCACTTGCACAGTCCAAGGAAATGGTCCAATGGAAGAGCTGCTTTATTAAGCTCACTCTACAGCTGCAACCTAGAAAAAGGCTTCAATACAAAGAAGAATTCTTTTCCAGCTGTACTCTCATTTTTACTGGGAAATCTGCTGGTGGAATAATGCAAATATGTGCTAAAAAATGCTGAATGAGAAGAGAACCTAAGCATCTACTGTTTTTATAGAAGAGTAAGAAACAGAATTCTTCAATAAAGAAGAGTGTGAGGCTGGGGTTTTTTTGCAAGTTGGTAATACAAACAAGCCAGTAATCTACTGATCTTTCTAGAAGGTTTAGAACTCTGTTGAAGCCACAGTAGTATGTAAGCAGTATGGGTTTGTGCAGGCTGATTTGTGTTTCAGGGTATTAAAAAAGTTCTTTAGCAGGAGGAATATATGCTAGGATAAAGTTATCGTATGTACACTTCTTGAGGCTGAAGATTTCAGCCTTCTCTCTGTAAAATATAATGCAGCACAATACTTCCCCCTCTACTGCAAATACACAGCAGGACTTAAGAAAACAGCTCTGAACAGTCAGAGAAACTTTTACATGTTTTCTCAACTATAGGAGCACTTTAATATTTTGGTCTACTTTAGTCTGAGAATGTTGAAATATTTTGTTCTCCAAAAGCCACCCAGTTAGCGCTAAATACTTTCATTTACTGCCTTTTTTTTTTTTTTTTTTTAAATAAAAATAGAGCCTTAAAGAAATTTCAGAGACTATCAGGTAATAATCCCAGATATTCCCAATCTACAAGTTTCTCTGAAAATGGTTGTTCTCTGTTTGTGCCTGTCTGACATGTGGCATAACATGCAACGAAATCTGCAGGAAAGCAAAACAAACCAAAATTCCTCACAGCAAAAGAAAGTTTTTAAAGAGTTAATTTATATTTGTGTTTACTAGGGACCACCACAAATAGTGTCAAGGATGAAAAAGAAAACTGTAATCAGTCAATCTGGGGATTATTTTGGGGTTTATTTTGTATTCAGAAACTGTAGCTGTTTTATTGTCCCACATAAACAGATGTGAACAGTCACGATGCTTCTAGAAATTACTCATAAACATTCATTTAACTTCAACTGCCTTTGCAAATGGCAAACTATGATGGCTGCTCTGAAAATATAAACCATTTTTTATCTAGCATTAGTGAAAAGGAAGAAACATCAGAAACATTTCTGTGCTATACTGATTTAGTAATGAATTTATGAAATAGAATTTCCACTGAAAAAAATATTTCAGTTGTTTTACTCATACTGATAAAGGTAAAAGACAATGCAATTTAAACATAGGTCTTTCGGTCAGTGAACACTAACCTAAGCATAATTTGGACAAATTCTGGATCATTGCTAAAATAAACAAATCTTTACTCATTTTTCATGCTCATTTATTCAAATACATCATCTGCCAAGGCCTGAGATATAAATATTCAGAAGCAGTAGTTACTACCCTTTATACACAATTTCTTAATGACTAAATTCATAGACAAGCAGCAACTAGCACAGTTTTATGCCTGAAATCATTTGACTGAGTTCATTTCAGCTGTCACTGAGGATATGACCAGCATACTAATTCTGTTGAACACAACCTACTTGTACAAGCTCTTCCTGTAAAAGCATCTTTTCTTGAAATTCAGATTTCAGAAGTGTGTGATAGGAGAGTGGTAAAAAAGAAATAAAAAGATCAAACCAAAACCACAAAAACCCCCTCGAGGCTATAAATAGGATATTCTTAATGAAGTACTAATGACCAAAAATACTGGCAAAGATCTTTTATACTCACTTGATGTCAGTGGGCTCCTCTGTATAATTCTTTGGCCAGCAGCTATTTTTGTAATGCACAAAAGCATCTCTAAATGCATATTATAAATGCACAACATTGTCAAACACACAAGCACATGCAGTTATAGAAGCCACAAGGGATGTCTATACCATATAAAGACTGAATCTGAGACAAATGAAGATTGCTTCCTCTAAGTCAATGCAAAAACATTTATGTACAACTAATCTTTTACTAAATATTTGTATTTCTCACATAATATGAAAAGAGAAATCTCCACATTTTACTTACAAGCATATTTTTATACTTATAAGAAACTAGAAAAAAAAAGAGGTTTGATTTGATTATTCTTACGAAATATGTAAGTCTCCTTGCTTCCTTAACTATGGCTCAACATGGTAAAAGAAGATACAAAATTTGAAATGATAGTTTAGTAATACTCTGAACTATCTTAGTTGTACTTTCCAGGACAGAGCTGTGTGAATGTTTGTATTTCCTCACTGAAGTGTTTCAGAGCTTCAAGACAAGACAGTTACACAACACGTGTTCAATGAGATTGCTGATGGGAATTAATTTCTGCATAGTTGATTAATGAAGGCAAAATTTTTCTTAATCTTTAATACGCAGTTATTGAAAGTCTGATACCATCACCTACTTTTAAGGTACCATTACACCTTTAGGCTGAAACTCAGAGGAACTCTAGGAGGTCTTTTCCCCTCTGCTGACCCCACAAACCACCCAGCTCTAGGGAAGGGTAGAGATACAGCAAACAGCATGGGACTGGATCAGTCTGCAGGAGATACAACTGCAGATATCTTAGAAGTATCAGCACCTGCCACAGGAAAAAAACCAATACACCTTAAACCAAGAACACTACCAGGTAGTAAATAATTGGGTGTAGGACGATTGAACTTCAGAAACTTAATTTTTGAACTGTCAAGAAGTTTGCTATTTGCCAGCTGCAACAGTCTGATTGTAAATTTTTTAACAGCTGGTATAAAAGTGGCATGTCCCAGATCTTCCAATTTTTAGGGACAGAACCACAAATTAGGATGCTAATCACACATTGTGCTTCCACACACTGGCTGCTTAGACTGGGAAAGTCTGGAGCTTTGAGGTTATGGAAAGAAAAAAAGGACAAAAAGAAGGGAGCCTGGAGAGAAGAGAGTGAAGATCCCGAACAAAGGAAAGATCCTGGAAGTGAGAGAAAATCCAGGAGAGCAGCCAACTGGATGGAGATGGTCACACAGGATCCTTGTCTAACCATGCCCATGATGGCTAAGTACAAGCAACACAGAAAGAAACCAGTACAACTTTCTGCCCAACCATCCCGGGCTAGCAGCAATCTTTGTGCAGGGAAATTGCAATCTACTGAATGTTGTGTTGGGGAAAGAGACACAAATGGGATACTGGGAGTCAGAGTGGGATATAATCAAGTAGGGGAAAAGCTCTAGTATAGTGGGTTCTTAAATAAATCCTGGTACACAAATGAGCTATGGGTTGTTTATAGTGTCTCACTTGTGAGAGCACCTAAAATAATTATGGCATCAATAGTATATCTGTATATTGCTTTCAAATAAAATGAATGTGGTTTTTCTTTTAATGCAAGTAATTTCAACCACACAAAGCATGTACTCTGCTGTGAATTACAAATGGACATACCAGACTTCTAAATGATGGGGGAAAAAAAAAGCCCTAAGGCTTTTCTGCCTTACAAAGCAGAGAATTCTACAGAAGTAAATATTGAGCTGTATTTTATCCCATACTGCAGTAATAATTTTCTCCTCACCATTTTTTCCCTTTATGTACACATTTCAATGTGAAATAAGACTGAAACAACAGAACTTTGGAGGAAAGGTCAAATCTGAGTCTCATCAGGCTTCTGCTAATGTACAACTGTTGCTCTAATGTTCTGCTCCTGATTTGCAGATTTTCACAACTGCAGGAGCTTAAGAACAGCACAGGAATCTGCAATGTACTTCCAGAATATATTGAGAGCCTTCTGGAAAGAATTGGCACGGGCTTCCAGAGATCATGGTTAGGAAAGACATTTTTATTTCCAGTAATTCTGGCTACTGAGGTGCTAGGACTGTCCAGTTTCTGGTTCAACAATCAAAAGTCATCACTTCCAAGGCTGCTGGTTATGGGCATTCAAACAATCGCTGCTCAAATGACTCCTATTTTTGCACAGCCTTCAGACAGTGACATCTACATCTCAATTAGATGGCCACTTTCTCTTGCTACTGCATCCCTGCAGGCACTCCAGGGCACCCTTTTGTCAATGCCAACCCTGTGAGGCTGACAGCATAGATTTCCCAGACATATCCACACTGTGGACAATGTACCCAGTCTAGTAAAACCAGTCCTTTTCAGAGAGAAATTTCAATCAATTTACCAGAGAGACAATTCTGCCTGTATTGTCAAGGACAGATGTTACAAAAAGGCAACTATTTTGTCCTTGAGACTTCCCCAATGGCCTCTCTGCATGAGAGGTGTATGCCAGCTAAGGGGGAGTATTGATGTATCTAGGAAAAATAAAAAATAAATAAAATAATCCCACTGTGCTGGGACACCATGTTCTTGACAGCCATGTAATTAAGAGGGCCAGCAGTGATGCATCATGTGTTTGGAATAAACTGGATATTCATTCTGCCTTACATAAAAGCTTATATAAATTTAAGTTACGAGATGGTTTGTTTTTCTAGAAGGCCACTTGAAACCATTAGAAATCTTCAGCAGCATTTCAGCATATCAGAATTTTAAGCTATTAGGTATACACATGACAAAATCCACCTAAGGTTTCCTGCATCATCTATATACAGATAACTTAAGCCTGACTTTGTTCCTCTCGAGTTACTGCATGACAAGCCATTGCAATGAGATGGAAATTCAGCTCATCTTTAAGGCCTGCAGCATGTAACACACAAAACATTAGCGGAGTGTCAGGAATATACAGGCAACGCTGACTCCCACATTCAGGGATTAATGTGTCTCGGAGACACATGGTTTCCTATAAACTGCCAACTGAATTCACAACAGAGGGGAAAAAAAAGGACAAATATTCACACAGTATCTCATGATGTCTGTAGAGTAACAAGGTAAGTAAGAAAGTAAGGTAAAGACCCATTCCTAAGATGGCTTTTAATGCTTCTAAAACAAACAAATCTATTGCTGAGTATCATTTATAAATATTGGTTTAGGCCAAATTTCCCTGAGTACTGAGCAACTCAGAAAGTAACAGCAGGGGTTTGTGACATTTTTATTTCTGCTACCTGAAATGCTTCTGCTGATGCTTTTAATCAGTACACTTAGCAATCATGCACATGAAATGAGTACTCTTTACATATCTGGGGGGCAATAATCACTCTTGTGAGAACGATGTATTTTTTAACATTTTTGTTTACCTGAGCAGCAGTACCTAGAGATGTCTATGCTTACACACCCATACCAAAAATACTTCTAGAACCTGAGACACCAGAGAGGAAGCTACCAAAACTACAGGCTTATTTTCTATCACTAGTCAACCAGAAGGAAGAGGTTGTTGTTTGCCACTGGAAAATCTAGTCCATTAAAAGCAGCAAAGAGATAATATATACATGAGGTAGCGTTGTAAAGACTGTCAGCAGGATGTCTTACTGAGTACTAATGATCTTTCCAAATGAATATTAATATGTTTAACCCACTGCATGCCATCTTGTATTCTAAGTGTCACATATTAAAAAATTATCATTTTATTAATATTAAAATATAAAAATGATGTGTTAATACTATCCATCTGTGTGTAAAATCTAGATCTTACCTACCACATCCTGCAACGTAGAGCCCTGTGCCCAGGCACCAGGAATTTCTGCTATTCAGCAATCTACAGGCCAATGACCGTGGTCACCCAGCCAGCTAGGCAAAGCATTCACACATGACTTGCATGCCCATAGCAATCTAAAGACTGCTGGTGTTTTTTGGGGACATACCAAGACAGGAAGGATATACAGCACAGAGAAATGTGTATGAGGGAATTTGAAAATTCCCTACTATCACAGTGGTACTGGCAGTAAGGTTTTCACTAAAGGTGGGTGGTTTTCACCAAAGGAAGAATCTGGGAAAAGCCATTCAAACTTGTCATCGTGCCAAATGACAACTGTCTCCTACTGAAGGAAATAAATGAAGGAATTTCAGGAAAAGAGATTAAATCAGTCAAGATCTCTGAAGAGACTTGAAAGATTAGACTGACAATCAAATCTAAACACAAAATAAAAAGGCATGAAAAAATGCTGAAATGATTGCTACCATTTGTTCAAGAAGGAAACTAAGATGAATAAAGAGGAGGAAGAGGCTTATGCTACAGTTACAGTAATATACTAAGAGAAGTTTCTGTTACAATTCTTTACCTAAGCACCTTATAATAATTTTTAACCATACTTTCTGATTTAAGTGCCATAAATAAATGCTTATACTTGCAGTTTTCATTAATCTGAGTCAAGTTAAAGATAAGATAAAGACTTGAGTAAAGCTTGAGACACTGGCGTTCAGTGAAATATAGGGATACCTCATTCACTCCAAGTGCCACCGGGACAGAATGCAGGTCATGGAGCAGTAGGGGGCCCACAAACTGCAGCAGTAAGTTGAACCACACAAGTTGACTACAGCCGCTTCTTCAGCAAGTAAACATATGCTTTGTCTTCTGCAAGTCCGTATGACATATTCAGAATAAGAAAAAGCATATTATATGTTAATTATCAACCCACCAACAACAAACAGACTAACATTGTGCAAGTTCTGTTTCTACAACACCTTCCTCTTGTCCGTTTCTACTGGCTTCCAGTGGTTTGGAACTGGAAGATGAACATTAGCATAACAAAGAAGAAATCATGACAATTTCTCACATTCACCTGTGTCCTGCTTTGAGTGAGAACAGAACTGATTCTGTTCAACGATTTTACTTCTCAGCTCAGTTCTTCTAACTCCCTGCACTGTCTGAAGTCAGCAGCCTTTTTCCCAGGCAGTGTCTGCTGCTGGCAGGGATAACACCCCATGGGCAGAGTTACTACCAAGGGTTGGGGTGCAGACCAAGGCCACTGCTGGACCTTGTGCACCAACCACACTGGGGGTGTAGAAAGTGAAAGGCCGCACCTGCAGGGAGGAGCGGGCAGGGCAGGGGACCCCAAATTGACCAACAAGGGATTCCAGCCCAGTTATGTCATATTTGGTATAAAGCAGAGGGATCACGAGGGTCGAGCTCTTGGCTTGCTCTTCTGGTTTCTTCCTCACTTCTTCAATGCCTGCTCCACAGCATCAGTGGTGACGGTGACATAATTGAACCTTAAGGGGGGTTGGGTTCGATACCAGTTTTGTATAGGGTACCATTTTTATTATTATTTTAATTCTCATTCAAGCTGTTCTAGTTCCCTTTTCTAATTGCTAAGTCTCTCTCCTTTATTCCCTTTCTGTTCGCCTTTGGGGACGGAGGGGGGTTAACAGAAAGTGTCTGTTACAGGTCTGGCGGGTTGCCCCGACCCTAAACTGTGACAACATTTTAAAAAATAGTCCACTGGAAGAATGAGAACATGTGTATGGCCCAGGCACTATCTGGCCTTGCTAGGAAGGCAGTTTTGCAAGGCATTAAACTTCTCAAGGCTTCAGAGAGGCTCTAAATGAATAAGGAAGGATTCAGTGCTAAAGCATGCCCTGCCCTTTCTCTATCTGATATAATTATAGGAGAACCTTTAAAACCCTGTATTTGGCACTGTATCTAAACACCACAGCAGTAAAAACAAAACAAAAATATGTAAACCCCTCCCATGCCTCTTTCAACTTTGGCAACACACTATATGAAGGACTGTCGATGCTATTCTTTGATTATCAACTCATCAAGTGGTGCAAATATCTATACATTTGGAAAGAAATTGTTGTAGTCTTATACCCAAACTGTAAAGGGCTTCTTAAAAAGCCCTTCTTAAAAAGTGTGAGCAATTAAAATCAGACCTGCCACCCAGTAATTTAACTTGTTTCTTAGAACTTTGTAATACTAGTGCAATTGAATTGTTGTCTACTTCCTAAAAGGATTATAACCACATAGATAAAACTCATTGTTTTTTGATATTTGCTGAAATGCTGGAGTCTTATTTATTATTTTATTCATTATAATCACTTATCATCTTACTATAAGCACTACTAATGTGCTTTCTCTGACCAATATCTTGTTGAAGAGAGAAAGAATACAGTTTTGATTGGTTTAGCTTTTAAAAAGTAAGAACCTAAACAAAAAGGGAGAAATCCCAGAAAACCTTCATTCCAACTTTGAAAAATAATGAATTATCAGGGAGCCGTGAATCCTTATTCTGCTCTCCAAATTTTTGTAGGGTCTGACAGTGATAGTTGCCTTTCAAGCTAAAGCTTTGGTTGAGTCCTGCTTTTTTCTCTACACATAATCATTGTCTAGGTACATTGGTTCCTGGGTGTTCAGTTTTAGGAAAAAGAATGTCACATACAGAACTTTTTGAGGTGGGGCAGAGTTTTTTGTGCTGCAGAATGATTGTTATTTGTACCTTTTAGGGAAGTCACAGAATTTCCACAATCGTCTTGTGTGCAAAAGCCTGCAAGTGCTACAGAATACTGTAAGGTACTGTAGATTACCATCTAGTCAGAAAGATGTAGTGACATTCAGAAATAATATGGAAAATGAACCAAAACTCAATGAAAAGGTAAGAAAAAGGAAGCAAAATAACTGATGAGTAATGCAGTTATTAGAAATGATACTTATCACTTAAAATGAAATTGAGAAATGGTTTGTAAATCTCCAATGTGAACACCATGTCGCTTTTGTTTATAAGAAATGTATCCTTTAAAATTATTTTTTTTATGCCTAGTGCTATGAAATACTCATAAACTGAGTAGAAACGACAACAAAACATATATAAATCTACTAGAATCAACTTTTTCATAGTTTAAGGGGATGTAACTGCTGATATTAGTTGGTGAAAATACAAAACCAATGCATAAATCTTTACTTCGGGCATGGTCAATATAACTTGAAAAGGAGATATTAAAAATAACAGCTGTTATTTAAAGAAATCTATAAAACTGTGTAATAAAGTAGTTCTATGTCTAAGAGAAGACCATAGCTAATACTTAAAATTTAAGCCAGTAGCCTGTTTGTGAAATATTTTAACTATTAGAAGTTGACAGTAATTTACTGGATATTATTTCTGATTATTTAAACTGTTTACAACTACAAAGTAAGCTGCATGTGCTAGTCAGATAATAATATGGGGTTTCTATCTGAGATCCCTAGATGAATCTTGGTTTACAAAGGAACATTCAAGGGTTTAAGGAACTCACCTATGCAGTTTGGTAAAAGGAGCATGTTATGCTGGTATGAACACCTTTATTTTTTATAAATGCAGCCACATTCATCCTTCTGTCTGTATCAAAAGCTCTAACAAAAATATTTGGTACAAATCCATGTGGAGGAGTCATCTGCACATGCTGAATTCATTTGCTGAGACTTACAGATTAGTTCCTGTTTATGTAATAGTGCTTGCTTCATATTACCATCAGGAAGAAATCAAAATCCTCATGTAATCATTAGCCACTATATTCTAGGTTATCTGGAAATCTTACTGGTAAGCACATTTCTCTAAGACAGTGTAAATAGCTTGATATCTCTCTTCCATTTTATATTTCTACTATTCAAACATGCAGAAATAAACTTACCCATGTTCAGAATGAAAGCTTTTTTTTCTGCTACTGGAAAAATTGTATCTTTGACTGTGTTATGAAACTAAATTTCCTGACATAGTTTTGTCGGGACAGTAAATCTATGATGTGTTGCAAAAATTTTTATGTGAAGCCATATAAATAAGTCTTCCAAGACATTTCAGAAATCATATAAAAACAGAATCCACAGCCACATCAAATACGGTAACATACTTAGCTATCCAAGAACGCCACCAGAGTCTAATTTTAAAAGACAACATATGAAATCCAAGAAAGAATTACTGTGAAATAAATGAGGACCTGGAATTTTAGATCATCGTAAACAAAGGGAGATGCATAACACCATTAAAATTGTGAGCTGGAGTTAATCAAATTTATTTAAGATCTAAGAACAGGTTCAGTCTAACATAAAGGTCCATTGCAGTTGACTGTGAAGCTGTTTTTTTCACAGTTATTTTAATAATGGTGGACAAAAGCCTGAATATGTGGCAGCACTGTGCTCTTGCATCAAAGAAGGCAAAGAGCCTCCTGGGCTACATTAGTCCGACCATCACCAGCAGGTCAAGGGGGGTCGTTCTTCCCCTCTGCTCAGCCTGGTGAGATGCATCTGGTGTGCTAGGTCCGGTTCTGAGTTCCCTGGTGTGAGAGAGACATGGATGTACTGGGCCAGGTTCAGTGAAAGGCTGTTAAAATGGTTAAGGGACTGGAGCATCCAATGTATTAGGAGACACTGCAACAGCTGAGACTGTTCAGCCTGGAGAAGACTAAGTGGCATCTCATCAGCATGTGTGAATACCTGATAGGAGGGTGTAAAGAAGACACAGACAAAGTCAGTGGTGCCCAGTGACAGGACAACTGACAATGGACAAACGCTGAAATTCAGGAAATCCCACTTAAGCACCAAAAAAGATTTATTTTTTTTTTTCTGAGAGTGTGAGCACCAGAGTATGTTGCCCAGAGAGCTTGTGGAGTCTCCATCCTTGACTACAGATAAAATTTAAAAGGACACAGTGTTGAGCAACCTGCTTTAGGTGACCTTGTTTTGTGCAGAGGGGTTGGACTTGACAATCTCCAGAGGTCTCTGCCAACCTAACATTTCATGATTCTCTGCGTATCATAAGGACAGTTCCCACTTGTAATGTAATCAGGCTAAGTCACGAGCCAGTAGTTTAAAAAAAAGGCATAAATACTTTTTGTTTAATTTTTTGATGTCTAATATGAATATAGACATGGTTAGACTATAAATGTTTCCAGTGTACAAAAGAGTTAAGGCCATATACGCTGCAAGCAAGCACAACTGATTTCTCTCTATAGCTCATCAACATACCATTATGCATTTGCATAGCAATCTGGGGTAACTTTGCAGAAACAAAGGAGGAACGTGGATCTCTTTGCCACCTTTTCCAGAAAATGGCTTTTCCTGAAGTACTACATCTGTACAAGGAACCTTTGAACAGGCATCACAGCAGCTAAAAGGTGTTCAACAAAGCAATGAACTTATTTCAAACTAGGAAAGTAATTTATTTCAATTGCAAAGAAACCCCACTAATTACCGAGGTGTGCTGGGTTACATGAAAACTCCATGTGAGGTTTCCTCATTTAGTAGGCTGCTTTGATTTGCCATGTGCGTAATTGTCCAGATACGTTCCTGATGCAGACTGTGTGCCTCCATGGAAGCTGAGTCAGATAGTTTCTGACACAAAAGTAACTGATACACTGGTTTGAATGTTTTCATATTTTCCAATTAGTAGGTACAGTACAGAAGTAAAAAAAAAAAAAAAGGATAAAAATCAACAATTATTGAATTAATTACATCTTGAGGTTAATCAGGCAGAGGCTGGCAGCAAAAATTATTTAACCTTATTTCATCTCATATATGCACATTCATAAAAAGAATGGTATGAAGAGATTAAGGTCATGTATGTCTATGATCCAAGGACAGTAAAAAAGATTTTCAGAAAATGTTTGAACTTGTTCATGCTCTGAAATTGACAGTGCATAAACTATTTTCATCAAATTTAGTGTATTTAAAGGAATATTTTGTTTGTAACTTTCACAATTATAGTTCTTCATGAAAGAGAACATAAATTAGAATGCTTAGAAATTATTATGTGAGTAACCATAAGCATGGTTGGTAGAACTAAGACGTTGTCTCACCTTTCTCATTAGAATTAGTCCACTTAAAATTCTCTGTAATTCTACCATGTCACAAGAAAGAAATGTTCATATCAGATGCTTTCTTCAAATTGGAAAACTGTAGGTAAAGACAAGTCAAGTAAGAACTGATACTAATAAGATTTATTTGGTTGAGTCCATTGAATGGCAGCCAGGAGTTTGATTTATCTCTGGTCTGACACAGAGTTCCCACAAGAAGGGAAGCTTTGGAAGTTTCATTGTCCACATTGTTCCATTGTTTTGGAATAATTAACGAGACATTACCTTTTTCTTCAAAGTAGAGGCTCCACTTCCCTGCTCATTCCTCCCTCTGAGACCCAGTATTAGCTATGTCCCTCCATGCTTAGGCAGCTGTGTGAAAAGGCTCTAAGTAACATCTTATAAAGGGTATTTTTTTTCTGCGATACCAATGTATGTTTTATGACAGCTAGCTCAATTTTCATATTTATTAAATCTGATTAAAATATTTACTTTTCTGATACAGCTTTGATAATTATTGTTCACTTTCCTGTTCTGCTTTGTTTTGGTTAATATTTCACTGCAGCATTGAGAAATCTGGACGAGCCTAAACAAATAAATCAGGAAACTTGCTTTTGGGGATAAAATGCCTGATGCAGTAGTAATTAATTTCTTAAGCATTTATTTTTATTTAACATTTTGAAGATAACGTTTAGTCTTAAAACTACAGATGTAGCTGTGTGCTACAAGGTTAAGGATTAAAATAAAGACAGATAAGGTGAAGATGGAACATCTAACGTACATACATTTCAATGGAAACTAATTTTCCATAGGGATATTCCATTTAAATCCAACCACATTTGTTCTGATGTCAGGATTAAGTAAGGAATATATCAAAACTGAGATTATGAAGTGGTGGTTGGCTTGGAGAAGATGAACATATATGAACAGATAAAGGCATTGCTAGTCATGTTTATATGGATTAAATATGGTATCTGGTATACTGAAACAGTTAACGCAGCATAGAACAAGACAATTAAAAAGAATTCTTAATTCTTGAGACTTTTTGTAGATGTAAAAAGCATTTAATATGGTATTTCTCCCTCAGCTGCACGCCTTGTGTACTTTGGCTGTGTCATCCAGAGCTACATCTGCAAAAGGATTTCAGTAGTTTTCAAACAAGTGCTCAGCCACTGCACCCTTTGGATGTTTTTGTTTTTACCAGCAAAACTGTCTTACTGACAGTGGTAATGTGTAAAGTGTAAACTATTTGTTAATCTTTGTTTAGTACATGCATAAAATCTTCTAATCTCCTAATCAGACCTATTTGCTGTGATACCGATTTGGGCTTTGTACATAATACCATAGCAATGCCTCTCTCAATAGATGGTGGTGTTGTGCAGCTCCCACTTTTCAAAATAATTCCATGACAAAATATTTGCCAGGTCTGTGGTTCTTTTCTCTTTCCTGTCAGGGGGTGGAGAAGTTTAAATCACATCTCTATCTTTTGAGAGGCATCATTTATCCACCTAAATTTCATCTGCTTTACAGCTTACATGCCCTAAACCACTCTTGTGATACAGGGCAACAATTAAATTTCATTAGGCCATATACAAAGTCAACTATAAAAGCAGGGACACTGCAAATACCTTCTTCTTATTATTTCCTACTTACTGCCTTTGAATGTATTTAGAAATGTGTGCAGTGAATGAGTTGAACAAACTTGTATTAACCCAGGCAGACGCTTTGTTGGGATACCTCTTTTCCCTCCTGTATTTTATAGTGTACTGCTGTTGAGAGCTTGAGAGTATGGAAACCTCCATGAAAGTTTAAATCATGAAGCTCTCACAAGATACTGAAGTATATGCTGTACAAATATTTATTAGATATACCAGGATATAACATAGTCTAAAATATATACAGGATCTAAAATATACCAGGATCATCATCCTCCCAGTTTTGGAGGCAAATTTTGTGTTGGCTTGTGTGTTGCAGCCTAGGTGTAAAGAACTACGTAATCCATTCCTAAGCAGCTGAGACAGCAAAATCTATAAAGGCAATTTACAGTATTGCAGCAGAACTCTTCAACAAAGTTTAATTAAAGCGTTCTGGTGATCTGAAGATATTCATAATCCAGCACTAAAATTAAATAAATCCACATCAACAGAACTTTTTCTCAGGCTCATGATGCCAGTTGGCATTGTTATGCATATATATACTTCTCATGTGTATAAATCTACTGTTAATGACCAAAATACAGAACTACTGTTCAACCACATCCAAGGAGATAAAACAATGCCAAGATATGAGGCATCTAGTTCCAGCTGGTTGATTCAGATCACTTAACTGAGGCATTCTATACGTAAGCTTCCTATACAGTTCATGGAAAGAAAGAGCTGGGTGATCTAAAAGGGAAATTTTTCTGCTGAGCTGCTTAGAGTTTACAAGTAACAAAGCTAAGCATTGCATGGGGCTGAGCACTGTACTTTGGGTGTCTGTTCATTTGGCTCCAGCATCCCTTCTCAGCATCAATGTCTATCTAGAAAGAATATTTGGCTATTGAAAAGACAGATGGTAATGGTGGTGGAATCATTACAACATGTGTAATGAGGTTAGACTGTGCAACCCATTGCCATGGGATACTGTGGTAATCTTACATGGATTCAAAAAATGACCAGCCAAATTTAGGTTAATTAGACATCAGATTACCATCACTGAAGGTGAGATAGCAAAATGTGTAAGAATTACTATATATATTTGTTCTGTTCTGCTTAGCATCAAAAGCAGGATTTTAGCATATGCAGACCTTTGTTCAGAACAAGTACAATCATGTTTTTGGTATTATGGCAGTACTAGAATGTCTACTAAGTCAACTAAATCTATTCTTCAAATTATTCAAAACATTCTTCAAAAGAAAGCAGATTATTTTTGAAGAATATATGAAATTTTTTTAACCTTAGTTAGATATATTCCATTTTGTCCTTCTTTATCAATATGAATTTAATAATCAAAATGTATGTGTGTGTTTACATATACATTACCTGGATACCTTTCTATAGCTAGGAAATAGTCCAGTTCTACATGTCATTAATTTCTATTTGAAAGATAAATTAGTGCATTATGAACTCCCCAAACTGGTACAACCTGGAAGAAAGGCAATAGTATTTACAGAGTGAGTTTATGTTTTCCTTCCTGGCTTAGGTGACTTTAGGTGGGGCTGACAGAGTTCAGTGCCAAGAAATGCATATATATATATCTCAAAGTGCCTTTTAATGAACTTATTCTATATCTTAAAAAATATTCTTTTTTAAAAGAGAAGAAAGAAAATTTGATATGTAATTTTAAAATCACTTTTACAGTAAGACTTTTTGTTCTTTCTCCTCATGGATTTCATAAAATTGAGTTGAAGTTTATAAATCCAGTTTCTGTGTGATTCTAAATTAATTTCAGACAAGCTGGAGGTATTTAGTGGCTCTTATGCTTCTAAGAGCTGAGAATCTGGTATGATCATGATCCCACACACTAAAGACAATTCAACCACAGAGTATATAATATTATTTAAAAGAACAGACAACCAATGTTTTATAGGGGATGAAAGAAGAAAATAGCACTGGTTGTAACAGACTTTCATAAATACGTTATTTTCACAAATTATAGAGTTACAAGATATTAAAAATATGTTTTCTCTGCCTACATAATGCTGATTGACCTACCTAAATTATGTAAAAGAAGAAGGAGAATAAGACAATGCCCCCTGTTATCATCGGATAGTCTATTCCTGAATATATTTGTTTATTTTGAACTTTTTTGCTTTTACAAGTAAACCTGGTTATTAATTTTATTTAATGATTGTCTATCTTCTGTAAGGTAGAAATATGTTCTCTTGAAACTGGTTATGTAGGGACTTCCAAGGTGTAAAAAAAGCAGGCACAAAAGTCAGCTCTCTATATGTTGAATCAGAGGTGGCTAATAAGTGCCAATCACACTGTGAGGCTGAAGCCTTCAGGTTTTCTTTTGGCACTTTTTCTGAGGTCATTTTTCTTGCAGCATTGGGCCTCTGGATGGAGCATTTGTTTGCTCAATGTTTTCAAAGTAGCTTCTACATTTTAAAAATGAGGGAGGATCTTGGTACCACTGTAGGTTCTTTTTCCAGATCTATTTTAGCCTTTTTTTAGTTTCTGGGCTCTAGCTCAAAGTTATTAACCACAACTGGCAGCTGGAGCAGAGAAAATTCAATGCAGGATGTCTCAACAGCCAGCAAAGATGTCCAAAAATTTAGATAAGTAACTATGTGCAAATTCAAAATCATACACTAGGAATCTAGGAATCAAGACAAATCAAATATTACATGACTAACTGTAATCCAGTGAAGCTAAGACACATATGAATTGTTTCATGGTGATTCATTTTGGTATATGACTCATCAGGCAGAGCTAACACAGCAAACTCAAAAGGGAGAGAGAGCTGGAGAAATCATCAAAGTTGGAGAAAATATCAGTAATTGGGAAAACACTTAACAATTTGTTGCACAAACTCATGGCATAGCTTCCTTCCATTGCTCTGAGAACTAATAATTAGCCTAACCAATCAGAGATGTGTCTATATTAGTCTTTTTCACTCCATCTTCCTACCATTATTATTAGGGAGGAAGCAGTCCTCATGGTAGCTGGTATACTACTGCTAGCACCAGTAACTCTTGGCATGCCTGACTGCAGATAGCATGGAGGTCAAAGGTAGTAGTGGCATTGCCATAGTAGACCTCTACAGTTCCTCATAGTACTAGAATTATTCCAGTTTAAATCAAGGCTCAGGGATTTGCAGGCCAAGATCCACAAAAATCTTAAAGTGCCAAAAGTGGAGCTGTAGATGGTTTAAGCATCTAAATCCAACACAAATCTCAAAAGTCCTGCTGAACACCATTGGGGACTGTATTTTTGGCAGTAAAACTCCTTTAATGAGGAAGATTCTACTCTTCAGAGACTGCCATTTTGTTAGGACTAAGCCTGATATTTGATTGAAACTTAAATATCATCAGTAGTCTGAAAATCAACATTTGTCTGCCCAAGTATTTACCTGTCTTACTTCATAATAACTTCAGACAAATACGGTTGTTTTGGCCACTTTCTTTCAATTTACAGGGTAAGCAGAAGAGATGAGCTGCCCTCTGCTTTGTGAAATTAGAGCATTCTGACAGAATATGGGTCTAAGGGGTTCAAGACTTTCCACAAAATGAATGAACTGAAGTCCACATCTCCCTAGAAAGTGGCTCAGCCACAAGGCTGTGAGGCTGTATGGTGATACTGTTTTGGCATGGAGGACTGTCCATTTGAAACTAGGGCACTTTAAGTAGTGCTTCCTGACATATGCCTGTGTATTTTAAACTAAATGATCATTTTAGGTAGCTGCAGAAAGGGGCAAGCTTATGCGAGCTATTTTTGTTGTTTAGTTGTTTTTAAGCTTTTAAGATAAAATATATACCAACATGATTCATTTAAACTCTAAATTATATAATTCCTTGCAAATGTTCCTTTCTCATCCTATGGGGAATAAAACAAATCCTGAAGTTATCAACTCCAATTCAAAAATCCATTTTGACATAATTGGGATTAATTATTGCATCTAGATATTGCTAAATCTTCAGGAAGGGGACAGAATGAAATAAGAGGAATAGTAAAGTAGAAAGTTCTGTGAGTCTATTGAATTCTTCTTTGGGATTGTTGTTCATTTAATCTAGGAGTTGTATTAGCAGGAGATGGCAGTTATCATGACATTAACTAGTCATGACTAGTACTTAAAGTTGTTGGGGTTTTTTGAGAAAAAAATGAGGCAAATAAATACAGCTGAGTATCAGCCTATTTTGAGGCAACTGTTCTCTGTGTTTGTTTTTCTGGAATCTGACAGTGTTTTTTGGTCACAGAATCCAACCGAATTTTCAGTGCTGTGATTATGAAAGGTACATGAGTCAGAATTAATGCAGAATATGAAAACCATCACTAGAGAGAAAGACACAGAAAATAGGAACAGAAAATAAACACACAGTATGTGGTAACCACAATTTAGTAAATCATAAAGGTGAAAATCAGCTGGAGTATCCTGTGATAGCGAAGTTATAACTAAGCATCTGTTACTTCCACATTTCTAAAGCAAAATAGGTTTATGTCTTCTGCCCAGATGCTTAAGAAACTATCCGAATATGTCAGAAAATGTCAGCTTCATATTCAAATTGTAAGTAATTACTTTGTGTGTTTATAGATTCTTTAATCCAGTCACTGGAAAACAAACTATAGGCAGCAAGAATGCAGATTTAGCCCTTATGACTATTTTTTTTCCCTTGGGTTCAGAGACAACAGGAATTATGCCATGGGTTTTGCCTACATGTTCTAATAAAGAATATCCTGAATTTTGAAGAGTGGATATTTTGACTCTCTTCTGTTCCAGAATTCTTGACAGAAAGCATCAAAATAGTTCTTTTTCAAAGGTCAAGTACTGACCTGCACTCTACTCTTAAACCTTTACTTCAGTTTAAATACAATAATGGGAATAATTCTTCTGCTTAAAGATTTTAATTCACATAATTTTATATTCTTTAATGAATTTTAGATACCCATTGACAAATATAACAGGGGGCATTCAAGAAACCCAGATTTTCTGAAGCAGCAGTGAAAATATAACCATGAATGTAATGCTGAAACACAAGACTGCCCTAATGCAACAACTGGAGATTTGCTGTAAGTAAACGAGTTTCCCTGTGGCATGAAGACTGTAATATCCTGTTGATAGTCATAACAATCCTGAGAATCAAGAACTATGCTGAAGTGGCAGAGCATATATGTGCAGATGTATGTGTCATATATATAGATAGGTGGACACAAGGAGTTATTGAGTTCATAAGAGCGTGACATGTTGGAAAACACATAAATGATTAATCCTCAATCCACTGTGGAGTAATTTAAATTAGGCCTAGTGCTCGCTCACCTCAGAACAACTCATGCTAAAGGCATCCTAGCCATGGAATATTATAAGGTGATAAATCAAAAATAACTTAAATATTTTGTCTGTCATATCAAGATGTTTACAGCTGCAGAGTATGAAATGAATTATTACCTCAGTATGACTCCAAGAAGGTATTATATTTGTATTTGGAAGATGAAAGATTTTTTTAAAATGTTGCCTCTGGCACATGAGAGTCTGTTATTCATTTCAGCTTAATGGATTTGTTACTAGCATTTAATTTAGCTCTGGTGACTGTATGCCAGTAGTTGCTATATAGATTTTCACTGCACAAATACAATGAAATTCTTATTCACTTATGTGTCTGTAGCAGGATTTTAGCTCCTCAGGTGCTAACACCTTTGTATCACCCCTGAATAGAGGATAAATTTTTCAGGCAATACTCTGAAGATCAGATCTTTGAGTTTTTATGAATCTATTCTGCACTTAGCAAGTTTTTACTAAAGTTGTTCCAAATTTTCATGAATGGCATTTTTCCACAGAAAATACTGGTAAGGCAAAGCCACATCATTTGTATTGGCTTCAGAAAAATTTGCAGTCCCATGCTTGAGCTAATTGAAAAATGTGTTGCCTATATGATACCATTATGGCTTTACAAATTCATTCTGGTTTGATTTCAGGAAGTTTTACTTCTGTTACATGTTATTGCATGTGTCTGTTGACTGTGTGAGTTCACACTGGTGATACACGTGGTTCACTGTAGCAAACTGAGATAACACTTGAAGTGTGCTCCTTACTGAAGCTGTAAATTTGTGCATTTGGAACTGTGCCTGTTTACTGTCGTGCAGGGAAGGGACTGCCCAGAGGAATAGTAGAAGCAGCAGTCACTGAAGAGGATTCTCAAGAAGAGAAGGTTTATGGCATACATATGATGAAAAAGAGGATTATTAGGAGTTACTAATTTTCCTAGACTCGAGAAAGAAAAGAGCACTATCTCTGATAATGCAGTTTTGCTGCTTGATCTGGCAATCTCACAATTTCCAAAGTCACAAGCTGTGTTTACAGTTCTAGGAACAGCAGTACAGGCTGTTCACAGGCAGCATTCCTCTAAGTAGTACTTCAGAAGGAGAAACAGAAAGAAGTCCTCTATGTCTGGAAGCTTGCTAAGTGGAACAGCTAATCTGGAAGTTTTGCAACTGGAATCTTGAGAATTGGTGAATATGAATTAGCCTAAACTGAACTCTGACCTTGAGACACAGTCCATCACTTTGAGAACGTGGATGTGGAGGAAGAAAAGTATCTCTGACCAGTCCAGGTTCACCTGAGATAACTTCTCCAAAGTCTCAACAGTTGCCAGCCATTTCCCAGAGATTAACAATTAATTCCATAAGATTTATCTGCTTCCAATTCTGTCAAGAATTTTTGTTGGGGTTTTTTTCACAGCGCCTAGCCAGAGGAGTTCCCTATTAGGAGTTAAAGTGACATATGACTTGGTAGAAGAGACAATCTCCACCTGCAATTGTTAAATTCTGTCAGTTTGTGAACCCAATACTATTGAATGACGCAATGGCCGTTTGACATCCGTGCAGATGTTTTGGCTGTGATCCCAAAAGGGTGGGGACATTAGGCATGATAATACAAATTAAAAACAATCTCAGAACAAGTATGCCCCAGAAGGTTACTTCAGGCAAAAAGGAGGTGAGCACTGTGTCTGCTACCAGTCTGAAAGTAACACTCAGTGCTGCTTCTCATGATTTCATCAGCTCATTCCAGCAGCATGGCCCAACAGATTTTAGCAAGTCTTTTCAGAGGCAGCAAAAATATTACTGCAAACACCCCGGAGTCATGAACTATGCCATGTAATGTGTATAGATGCTGACCACAGTTATGCTTTCTTCTTGGGAACAGCAGAGATGTTAGATGCTTTGTTGCTGCTACCACCTTCAGTGACAGGATCCGCATAGTCTCTTCTGTTCAAAAGGGCAGTCGCCTGGCTCTGTAGCACCTTGAGAAGAAATGACATCGTCGGAGTACAACTGATCATCTACCATTCCAACAGCTTTCTGTAGGATGGTACTGTCTCTTGGATCAAATAAATAAAGACATATGATGAAGAAAACAGGTCCTAAAAGAAGTTTACTGGGTGGTGCATTTGTAACAGAGAAATAACATGCTCCCAATAGTGTCTATGGAAAAGCATGGTGTCATGAAAGAGTGATCCTGAGATGTTTCTGCCAAGGTTTTGGAACATGACAATAAAACTTTATCATAGACAGTGCAAAACAATAACTTTCAACATGACAGATGACAAGTTTCCTGAAATGTATGTAGTCCTATTTTTTAGGTGGATGATGTCGCTTTAAAACCCAAGGTGAGTCATAATTATTTGCTCTTCTAGCAAACGGACATTTCTTTGCATTCAGGAGCCAAAACACTGATGCATGAGTTACTGCTTCCTTTCTTTCATCATGAAACAGCAATGCAAGGGAAAAAAAAATCCAGACCAAAACAAAACAGAAGTCCCAACAGACATTACTGAAATCTGTGTGTGTTCAAGACAGTATCCATATCAGACAGAATGAGCCTTTGCTCATTCAATATTGATACAAGTAATCAATATTGCTACAAAAGCCATATTGAACTTTTTTTTTGGTTGTATCTTGACCAAAATACACTCATTCTTTTTAATCCTGGGGATGCAACCATGCCTAAAAAGTTGTGTTCCTCTAACTAAGAGCTCTTTTTCTGCTTTTAACACAATCATATACATTATTGCATGCACTGCATCATGTAATTGCATGCTGTCAAGTTAAAGTAGATTCACAAGCACCACCCTCTAATTGTGAAAATGAAAATAACAGCCAGAATTATAAAAATGTTTTGGGAAATAGAAACCCTAAATAAACCCAATTGTCATTAAAAACAACTACAAAATCACTACTGCATGGTATAATTGAAAACTCTTCTTCATGCTTACACTGTTCTTATACAAATCAAAGGAGTGATTTGGTCTGGAAAAACTGAATCCAGTGAAACATTCTTTATGGTATTTAAGCTGTCTGTTAATACAAAATTAGTCACTACTTTGACAGGCTGGTATTACTTTGTTAAGAACTCAGATTTAATATGCAATGGGTAAGAATTTAAAAATCTTGTATACCCCATGTTCTTAAAAACCAGGCTGAACTGACTTCAGCGTTACATTTCTAGCCAAATCTGCTTGTTTACAAAAGCACATTTTCACTTAGGACAAAGGACAGATAACCTCCAAGACCTTGCAGAAGTGTGCAGAAAATAACAGGAACTAAGCTGTCTAATATTGAAAAGATAGTTCTTCAAGCTTGAGAAAATGTTCATAATGAATATTTCAAAAGAGAAAGCAGTGACACTCTTTAAAGAATTTAGGATTATGTCTTTGGGCGATGTGTGATGCTAGAAGATATGTTTAGGGTTGTAGGCATCCCAAACCACAACCAAAAGGACTGAAAATTTGCATATTAAAAAGCCAGACACATTGATGTAATGGTTCTGAACAAACAGGATTTGAACAAAAAGCCATGGTGTGTGGTTGCCACAGAGTGTGTGGTTGATATAGATGCAGAATGTTTCTTCAGTAATGTGAAGAAACTGAAGAAAAGATCCAGGATTTGATCTAGGAGACTGAAGGATAAACTTTATCTAGTATAAACTGTCAGAAGCAACCATGCTTAGGTGGTATATATTTTGCCCTTAACTTTGTGTGAATGCACAAGGAAACACAGTTCTCTTGGGCTGAAATTTCTGTTGTTGGACAAATTCTAGCTGCTAGCTGCAGTTGTTGAAAAAGCCAAAGGCAGTGCCTGAGGTGTAACTCCATAATAGGTAATAGCATAAACCCCAAAATCCACACAGAATCAGATTAAATGGCCAGTATTCCCTGGTGGCAGCAATGAGATTTTTGATATAAGAAACAAGGCACTGCGGAATGGTTCTTTTCCTGTTAAACCCATAAGGATCTAAAAAGTAAAGGAAAATTTAGCTCAGACTCAAGCCCAGAGTTCCCCTTTAAAAAGCAGTTATGTGTCCCCATGGCTCAGTGCTTCCAAGTGAGAGAGTCATTCCTCAGCCATTGGGCAGACTTGAAAGTTTCTGTCAAAGTGTCAAAATATGCAGCTGCAAGAAGCTGTGATGACTAAGATATGTAAAAGGAAGCAAAAATGAAGTTATCTGTTTTGTCTGCTGAACCAGAAAATTCAAAGGAAAAAAGTTTCCTCTTGAATCAAGATGTGTTTTGTTGTTCAGTGTACTGAAATAAGCTTGATCCTTACTTTCCTGTTCCATTTCTTAGCAAACCACTTTGTTTAAAAGGAGTGCTTTCCAGGTTTTGTTAGAAAAGCAAACAAAAGGAAAACAAATTATTCACATATATGTCCTTTACCTCCTGAAAGAGCATCCTGACTCCCTGGGTGATGAGTAGCTGTCTTAACTACTCCCGTGATTCCGTTATGGCCCATCTAATGGAAACTGCAAAAAGAAAAGTGTTAGACACAAAAAATGAAGAAGTGGACTCTATTTTGTCATTGGGACATTCACTATAGAAATGAGGTACTTTGATTCCCATTTCACTGCAATGTTTTAATTACCGTTGTTTGCAAGGATAGGTTGAGTGTGCCTTCCAGTGCTAAGGTTGTTGGCTTGAGAGGTGGGAGATACAAACAAGCCATGAACTCATTTTCAGAACTTGAATCTCAAACAGCCTTTTATACACAGGCTGGTGCATGCTATTCATATGTTCAGATTTTGGGAAGTAAAAACTGTATTTTGTATTTAACAAAAACCCTACCAAACTTAAAATAGTTTACTGGAAAAAAGAATCTAAACATTGTGGATTTTTTACAGTATCTATTTCCCTGCACTCAGATGTTGCTTAGTTTGTTTTTCTTCTCTAAGTGCTTATTATTGCGTGAGCAAGCATTATGCTTAATCCCATTGTGGTTAAAGGAGAAGATTTAGCAATTTCATTCCATGCTTTCATCTTTTAACTGTTCTTACCCAAGTATGCATGTCTCTTGCTACTGTTTGATCTGTCCAGAAAAAATTTGGTCCAGAATGTCATCTATATGGAGTTTCATCAAGGTCTATGAGCACATGATTTAGGAGTTGATAACAAAAAGATGAGCTGTATGTTTGTATCTTCTTAGTTGGGAGTAGTTAAGGAGGAGAAATATAATGCATTATGGATGGTCATGGCATGGGTGTAAGTTGCTAATGGGATGGAGCCATGAAAAAAAGCAAATGCAACTTTGAAAATTCCCCACCAGGAAAATTCTAGGAGTAGAGCCAGGGAACAGGTTGATGGTGCTTGGTGTGCAATCATCTGGGACAGTAAAAATTCCAGTCACAGACTGGAAAAATGGATTGAAATGAGTTCATTTGCAGAGAAGGCAACTAGGGTGACAAAAGGAATGGAGAACCTGACTAATGAGAGGAGCCGGAAGGGTGTGACTTGTTTAACTTTGCAAAAGGAAGGCTGAGAAGGAATAAAGCTGCTCTCCTCAAGGATAAACACCATGAGGGAACAGATCTGTTTAAGTTAAAGAACAATGTTGGCACAAGAACAAATAGATATAGGATGGCCCTGAAAAAAATCTTGGCCTGGAAGTTAAAAGAATACTGCTAACTATTAATAAAGTGTTCTTCAAGTAGACACAGCCATCCTGCAAGGATGACCAGACTACACCTGCACCTGAAGCAAAGGGATTTGTATCTCAGAGTGAGGATGGGTAGTCCAAAAGAAGCAGAAATCCTACCCGTGTGGGTCTATTTCTTTAGCACCAGCTTTTTTTTTCTTTTAAATGTGGTTTACTGAATGAGTCTGATGCTGTGTTGCTTTTATTAACAAGGCTCCAGGTGTAAAGACTCTCTTCCAAGCTCTTCCCAGCACATATTCCCAGTACAAGTTCCCACTAAGCTCCTAAAATTAACTGATAGAAGATGAACTCTTCTGTACTGTAATATATTCCTATTCAAGAGTAAGCTGATGATGCAACTCATCTGCCATGTGTATCAGATCGTATCAAATGGTCTTAATAGTCCTTTCTAGTATTAAAGCCCACTAATCTGAGTGACCTGACTGTAAGTCCACTGGAACCCAGGGTTTCGTTGATATTTATAGATAATAAGCACTTTTTCTCTTTTAAAAAAGAACAAATTATTTTTGCAAATGGGGATTTTGTGAGTTGTCAGATATAAAAACTGCCATTATGACATTTGCAAACAAAGTAAAGGAGCTTTGGAAATTACATCACTTACAAGAGATTATTTACTTTTGACTGTCATTAATGAAAGGTTTAGAGCTCTGACCAAGTTATATGGCAGAAGAACATGAGGGTTTATGAACTTAAAAGCACTTGTTTTTTGTATAGTAGACTAATATGATAGGTACTGTCATATACTTTAATGTTTGCCTTATAGGTAAAGCCTCTGCTCTGTTGACAGCATTATGCTGAGGAAAAAGAAATCCATAAGTAAGTCCTGAAGACTTTTTGTAAGCTGTCTTCCCTTTTGTAGGGAACAGAGATACAAGGGCAAACACTTGGCATAAAAAGAAGGTAATATTTATTGAGAACAGTATAGTAAAATGAAATAAAATGCTTTTCTGGAAGAAAATAAAAGTTAAAGCTTTTTAGTTACCAGCTTTTCCTGAATTAACATATCGCTGATATCTTAGTATTTTTTTTCTAACTCAGAAATGAATAATATTTTCTAAACTTTAAATTGTGTCATTGCCCGAGATGGTTTACAATCCATTGAATCAATCCAGCACACATTAGGCTGGGCATAAACCAATGGTTAAAGAAGCAAAATAGATTTTGATTCTTACAAGAACCAACATAATTTTTAGAGTGACAGCAAGTAATAATGCTTGATATGTCCAGCAAGGAATAGCTTATTTTCAAATAGCCTGTTTTCACAGAAAAAAATTTAGTTATTTTTACTTTCCTTCAAAAATATTATGGTTTCTTGGTCCAGATAGCTCAATGATCACAAGGACTAGCCTGTTTTGCTAGAAATGTGTGCTTCATTTAAGTTGTTTTGGTTTCTAAAAATGACAGCAACTTTTCCTATGGTGGGCATATTTGTAAGAAGTCTCTCTAGTGATGCTTTAGTTGTGTTTAATAATATACAAACTGACTCTCCATCTTTTCTGAAAGTCTGGAAAACTGCACGGCCTCGATTTTCTCTCTGACCATCTATTTTCATGGGAATCACCTCTACCCTTCCATGAGATTTGTTTAAAATCTGCCAAACTGTTCAAGAGCTATAAGGAGAAAACAAACAATCAGAAGTCTTGTTTCCATGAAACATCATATTAAAAATTAAAAGAAATTATTAAAAGTATTGTCGCTTTTCCTGCTTTCTCCCAACAAGTCATTAGTCATATTGATAGTTTTAATAGATTTTTTCATGTATTTTGAAAATGTAAAAGTAAACTCAACAGAAAAAGAGAAGCTACCTGTAATCTCTTGAAATGGAAAACCTTAGGAATTCAAACATTTTTGATCATGCTTTATCACCTGACTAAATCTTGTCCTTACAGAAACTGGGAGCCAGAGTGGGAGAGCAGATGAAAGGAATCAAAGGAAAGATGGCAGGTGAAAATCAATTTGAGTTACTCAGTCTTCATTGAATGAGTATTTGCTGAGCAGTAAATTGAAAAGTGGTGTACATCTCCTGTGAGGAACTGGAGTTCTAGTACCTGGAGGCACATGTGAATTTATTGAGGGGAGAGGACGACCGTTTGCCTAAGACATGAAGCCTTCAATTCTGCTGCTGAGTTGACACCCCACTGCTATACTGTGACTTCTGCCTGATGCTTGACCCTCCACTTATTTAAGTGGAGCAAAAATGGGATGTTGACAGTATGTAAGTAATATTTCTCTTTTCTCTGCTGCAGACTGGCTAGCATCATCCAACACAAACTAGGAACACACTCTAGTCATGCAACTCTTTGCTTCAGAGCTGTAGATGTCCTTGAAGCCATAAATGCTTTAAACTTTATCACTCTGCTTGTAAAAATTTTATATGCCCTTTTTTAAAAATGAAGGTTCTTACCCACAGGTAATTCCAGTTAACTGCAGTACATTCAGCATTTATCATACATCAGGAAAGTACATCAGGTTTTCTCACAGACCTTAATGGAGATACTCTTTTAGAAAATGTACTGCTTTAATGATGAAATGACAACTGTGCTCTTAAAATAGAACAAGGAGGGATATTCAGGACAGAAAAGAAATCAAGTGGAACCTGAGGGAATCACAGTTTTAGGTAGAAGGAGCAACTTCTCCAGAATAACTCCTGTTCTCTTCATTGACAGTAGGCGAATTACCAAGCACATATTGTGGTACTTGGTGTTGTATATTCCTGAATGTGCCATTGAAGTAGACTGTGAATTGGGTTCCTGGAAATAATTTTTTAGTCTCCAGAGGAATTTTTCATTGTATCAGAGTTGATTGGTGCACAATGGTTTGTCTGTACTTCATTTATTTATTTTTTTAAATGTGTCTGTCATTAAAAAGAATTAGAAAGGATAAGAAAGAGTAGAGAATTGAAAATTTGCAATTTGGCTGCAATATGTGGCTAGAGTCCTCTGGAAAATGCTCTGAGGGATTTCAAGTGACCTGGCAGTATTTGTTGGAGGCAGAATCCTAAACGAAATAAGAGAGACTTGAAGTCCTAGCAGCCTGAGTTTCCCCTCTTATGTGCTCTTCTGCTTTCTCACATGAGAAGTGAAAATCTTCCTAGGAGAAATAAATTACAGAACTTCAGCTGAAAAACATGAGGTCTGAATTTGGGCATGCACATATTTCTCTGAGAAATATTCACTATGTGGTCTGAAAGTTATCAGTTAAGTTGGTAAAAGGCAGCCTATGCTGTAAAATTCTTCCCAGGTATTCCCAGTCACGAGGTAGTTTATTGCTAAGAGTCATGATGAAAGGTGTTTACTGTCAGAGGCAAGTGCAAAACAAATATGGAAGTAGTGTGCTAATAAGGGAAATGTTAGAGAGACAAACTCTTAGGAGCTTCCTTTTCTTCCTTGAGATCTGGAAGAACAAGCTGAATCTCTGTCAACTGCCTTGTGCTCTGTGTATCATCTCTGCAGATGTGCCAGCTGTTAAGGCCTGACACAGAGAAAAAGCTGTTTTCAGGCCTGCAATGTTGAGAGGGCTGCTTAGCAGTGTCCTGTTTCAAACACATTTTTAAAAGGCAAGTTGATGCAGAATGTACCTTTCAGATACATGCACAAAGTATGTCAAACATTTCTTAGTATTGTAGTATTCTTAGTAATTTTTAAGTTTAGGGTGAGTTAGAGAGATGAGTAGTGATCGCAGAACCACAACACGTGAGGGGTTGGAAGGGACCTTGAAAGATCATCTAGTCCAACCTCCCAGCTAGAGCAGGTGGGGTCTAAGTGATACTTAGACCAAAAAAAGCCAGAAGCCTAAGTAGTCACCACCAGTGGATTACTGGATTTTGAGTAATCAGTCAAGTGGACTGCTAGGACTTCTCTGAGACTATGCAAAGCAGGTGCCACATCTCCAGTGCGCTCCAGCCACTGGATGTTGCAGGAAGAATAAGGAGTGGGTCCCAGGATGGGCCCTGCCTGCCAGACCCTGCCCTGAGGGACAACAGAGGAGTCCCTGTGGCTCTTGGCTGACAGGCAGAAATTGAGTTTGAAGATGGTAAGGACTGTTCTTCATGTGTACAAGCACAGGGTGTTACTTTCATGGGTAAAAAACTGCGTTTCTAAAGTTCTGGTCTTTGAAGAACAAGTCCTCAGATCACCCATGTGTTCAGGTAATGTCTGTAGGGGGAGAGGAGCGGGTAGGTACTGAAAAAGCATGTCTGTGGTCACAGGGAGAGTGAGCTGTGGAAGCCAGGGATCAGGGAGGTTGAGGTGGAAAGGGCAGGCTGTATGAAGAGAGAGGCCCTCAAATGCTGGGAAGGAAAAGCAGCAGGCTGTCTCAGATCTGAGGCAAGAATAAAACCAGGCTGCAGTAAGCTTTCACATATGCTACAGAGACCCATATTTCATTTACATAGCTGCTGAACTGCACTGGATTTTACTAGGTAGCCTGGAACATATAGCTAGAGAAGAAGTACAGTCATTTTAAGTATGTCATCTGTCTTTCCTGGGAACCAACAGCCTGGTTGTCAGGAACCTGGAAAAATGCTTGTTGTTGGGAAAACCACATCCACCCCTGGGAGGTTTTAGGGATTTCAAGCAGTGTATGTTCTAAGGGGTTTCCTATAACTTCAAGATTTCCTGTAATTCTTTATTAGACTCTTTGTTGTTTGTCTTTGCTACTACTATTCTGCTACCTAAGGTTCATAGAGAGCTCTGCTCAGCCGGCATATGCAGCTAGTTTGCTGGGAACACACCCATTCACTGATAAAATCACCCATATTTGCCCCCCCCCAAAATAACAACAAATACTGTGAAGGTAAAGAATATTTCTTTCCTTTGCAGCCACACCCAGCATACTGTAACTGTGACTCAGCCTTGTGTTCATTCTATGAAGCAAAGCTATCGGCCTAATTTTGCAAGGGTAAGAATAAATGAACATTCTTTTTCCAGTTGATAGTGTAACAGCCATAAATATTTACTTCCAAATGAAAACCATAGAAAATATATTCTGCAGAATATCCTATCCTTCTCCTTAAAATCTCTGATTGTGACTGAAAATGTGAAGCCAAAACTCTATTCTTATTTGCAGTTTAAATCTGGAAGATATCTGTTGACTTCAATAAAGATATTCCAGATTTACATTTCTTCAGGCAGAATTTGGCTTAAGTCTTTAGGGTGAAATTTTTTTCACAGGGTTATAACATTTAATATGCATGTGATACAATAAATACGGAAGCAAAACTTCTTATGTTGAAGTCTTGTAAAACAGCTGTTACACGTGCCCAAAGTGCTATGAGAATATTAAGGAAACGTAGGACTTCATGCTTCTTTTATCTCCAAATCTCAGGTAACTTCAAAATCAGACCTATTTATAAACTGAAAAACTTTGACTGGTTTGTCAATCATAACAGGTCACAGCCTTTTTTGGTTTGGTGTTTTTTGTTTTTTTTTTTTTTAACTCAGGAGCAAAACCAAGGGAACTTCTTAATATACAGTTAGTACAAAAAGCTTTTCCTCTTCTAAAGAAACCTTCTAAAGACCAGATCTTGCAAAAATTTAGACATGCTTAAAGTTAAGTAGGTAGGCAGCTTCTACTCAATACAATGGAACTACTCTTCTATAATATTTATTTGTAAATTTAAGTCATGGAGAACATATATAAATTATACTGCTATTTGCAGTCATAATATCTGAAATAGTAACATTTCCATATGTGTATGCTGATCTGTAATTAATCTAGCCTTACGCATAATGGTGATGATGATGTTGATGATGATGATGAAGAAAACATTGGAGCAAGGTCTAAAAATCTACAGAGTATACAATAAGTCTAAACCAGTTTGAAGTTAAAACAGGGAAATGTTTCGTTATGTGATATGAAGAAAGAAAAGATATGAAAGGGAGAGGCAAACACTATGAACAGTAATAGAATTTTCTAGGTTAATTGATAAAGTAATTCTTAGTGTTCGCAGTTGTTTATTGTTAGATAAGATTGACTTTCCTAGGTACTGCTGTGTGTGTCAATATCCTGCACCATAAACAGACAGAGTTTGATGTAATATATGTAGTAATAAGCTTGCCCATTTACTTTATGTACTCTTGATACATCAAAAGTAATCGACTAGATATTTGAACAATCAGTTTTCCCAAGAAAGGTGACACAAACACCACTGAGAAAAGGACTTGTTGATCCCTGTTTACAATTTCCTGTTAATACAGATTTTAGAAATGACACCAATTAAATAAAAAAAAAACAAAACAAAACAAACCACAGTCAAGACAGTTCATTAGCTTTCCTGAACCCATTTTTTGGAACCTCACTAAAGCCTATATGGAGTTTGACATCAGTACTTCAAAGTATAAGCCCTCAGTTCACTTCAGTAGTTAAAAATGTATTTATGTCTCATCTTATGATCTATTAAATTTGCGTCACTGAAGGGGAAATACAGATGCATAAATAGCATGCCCTTATTCCTTATTTCCTTTTCCTTATTCATGGAAATGGAAATTGAATAAAACAAAATCCTGGAAAATAATATAATGGGGACATTTATTATTTTAAATAGTGAACATCTTTGCTGGGTATGTGTTTTGTATGTGTATTCTTCTACCTTATTTTTATTTAGATAATTGGTATATTTATCTTTTATTATGTTTATTCAATATTTGTATCTCCCACTAGACTCCTTAAAAATGTATATTCTAAAAGCTCTGCTAATTCTTTAAGATATAAAGTCTCTTAACATTTAAAGTCTCTTACATTAAAATAGAGCAGTTTTGTCTAGTCTAAGACAGCTGTGACAATAAGAAAAGAAAAAAAAAACAACAAACCATCATGAATGTTATTGCTCTGTCTCTTTAGCTTACTGACAGAAAATCATATGAATCTCTATGTTAGGAAAAGAAGACTATCACAGCTCTTTTAAAAGCTGTGTTTTATCTTTAGAGAATATATTTTAATGAAAAATCCAGCTGATGTTGCATTGTTATCTGAGAAGGCAACATTAAACAAGTTTCAGAGAGATGGATACAGTTAGAATAAAATATTGCATTAGGCACAGAAATCACAAATATTATTTCAACGCTAGAAATATAAGTGCTTTAGTGGCATGGAAAATTTCCAGATCTCAGTAAGACCAAGAAAGCACCTTGTTTCCTAAGATGTGAAACTGCTTCTGTCTGTTCCCTTTTCCCCTTTTCATATAAAAGAAAAACATGAAAGAAACGAAGTAAAACTATCTTCTTTCTCCCTGTTGTGAGAGCAATTACAATGCAGCCATAAAAACCTGTCTTCACAAAGTAAAACAGAAACCATTGCAAACTACTATATACGTAAGCAGTACCAAACATAACAAAGAGACCATAATAGGACCATAATTCTTATTTAAATCACTGTGCTTTCATTGTTAGAAGTAATTGTGAAGGGAAAGCACAGATTTGTCAGAGTTTTCTTATGCTAGGTGACAGTTATGCATAGGAAGGGCTCTTAATTGTAATACCACTTTAGATCCTAGACTTGAATCAGTATTGCTGTGGAGATCTTTTGATTTACATCTTTTTGATTTACATCCAGCTGTCATGGCTTGCTCCTTAGTCTGTCCACTACGTTTGTTATTTAGCTTCAAGGGCAATAGGACATGATCCATTGGTCTCCATACTAATTGCTCTTCCTAATTGTTGCACCACCAGACATGGAGTGAGACCAAGAATGTAGCATTCCAGACAGATCTCTTCTAATGAGATTTTGGTTGACAGTGGCTTGTACAGATATGCCAGTCTTGCAGACTCTGAGCTGGTTGCTGCCTCACATATGCGACCTCTCCCAAAAGGAAGTTTTCTGATGATTAAACATGACTAATTTTAAAAGATAGTATCGCAGTACACTACCTCTGCCATTTCCCATTAAAAATATCTCAGACAAATAATGTCCTCATCATTAGGCCTGAGGCATACTTTTGACAACCTCCTGATTATACCTGCATAGGTTAGATTGTTAACACTTAACTCATCTAGCTCAGTCTTTATCACTTGTCTCAGTCTGGTTGTGAATACCTGCCTAAGATTGTAATGCAGGTCTTTATACTGTGTGGTATAAACCATTCTTTTGGCGTAGTACCCTCTTTATACCTTTGAATATTCCACCCTCGTGTAAATTTGCCGAGACCTTGTGAATCATGCAGTGTGTGTCACAGAGAAAAAGTCACATAGAAAAAGTCATTCTTCATGTCCTGCTTGTGAGCAGATTTTCAGCAAAGCAATAAATACTTGTCAGTGATGTAGTCCCATGCTTCAAAAATGTTTATGTTGTGTACCCATCTCAAGAAGCTTTGGCTTTGGCATCTGAGCAGTTTTTGGCAATTATCATTATCCAGGCCTGGAATGAATATATTTCATTCCATATGACTTCAAAAATGTATCCATTCAAAACTGAGTTACAGGTATTTTCTAACTCATGGGAATCCCTTGTCTTTTAAATATGCTTTCAATAGTGATGCAATGTATTCTCTTGTTCAACAGAAAATGGTCTTACCAAAATGTGGAACAGCTTTCCAAGCTTCTCCTCAAAAGTAAATCCCAAGAGTTTCTTATATAGTTATACAGTTATTTACTGCTTTATACAGTTGTTAATTAGAGATTCATAATAACAGAATGTATTTTTGATTAATTGTCCTCTACATACGATATAGCAATAAATTGATTTGCTTGCTGAGTCATACCTACCTAATCAATACATTATCTGCCCAGCGCAAGATCCTGTGCTTTGGGAGCCTTACTGTAACTATGGAAACAGTGAAGCATGGAGTCATCTGCTACCTACAGCCTGTGTTGTAATAAAACAGTGTTTTCCACAGACCCAGGAAATGTGGGCTCCTCCTCAGCAAGCTGGTCTGAGTTTTTCTGGAAGGTTTTCATTGCAGGAATTTTATATGGGCATCCTTGTGCATGTTCACTTAATTTACACTCTCTGCGAGCGCTGAAGTTCATAACATAGATCAATGTTTTTAGCAACCTGTACAGTAGTCCATTAGATGCGCTTCATGTTAATGTAACAGCAAAGCTCCTCTCTATAGCATCTCTCTCATTTTCTGCTACTGAACCTTTCTGTGTTCCAGTTCCTACTGGCAAACACAGCAGCCAAGTTTTCTTTCTCAGTTTCTATAAAATTTCATTCTGTTTCAGGGAGAGCTCATTTTACTTGCAGTAAAGAAGTTCCTAAGCTGTCTTCACATGTCCAACTGCACAATGACCAGAACAGGGAGATTAATCTAGAGAAGTATAGAGTGTATGAAAAGCAGTGTGATGATTAGAAAGCCAGACAATTCAAAGCTTTCAGTCTTCTGTTATGTCCTCCATTTACTGGACAGCAAGCACTGCAGTCACGCATAACAGAGTACTGTATCCAGTTGCTGCAGAGCTCCATCATGTTTCTCTGACCACTGCCAAGTTATCCTGTTGTCTCAGCGGAGCTGTCTTCCCTTGGGTGCCCTCTGTGGTTAGTCTAATTATCTGCAGGATCTTTCCTAGTGCTTCTTGGACGATAAAATTTTCATTTTTGCTCTTGCTGACATCTTCATCTTTTCTGTTATCTGTCTAGGTTGCTTCTGTATTTACCATCTTTGAGCCTCCACTTGAATTAAATTAATATTTTCTACTTGGACCTTTGCCTTCCCTTTCTTCTGTTTCTGATCATGTTCCACCTTGATTGACACTGTAATTATCATGTCCCCAGCTATTATGTGGATGTCTATAATACCTCTATGTGTTTCAGTGTTGCTTTGTTGAAACAATTTCCTCATTGTCCTTATTTCAAAAGCTAGATGTTATCTATCTTGTAGCTGCCTCAGGAGTTCCACAGTCTACATGATTTCTCATTTAAACACACTTGCCAATATCAGTCTTTTTTTCTGTCTAGAAGACTAAATATGTTTTCACCAAGTAGTCAGTGCTGAACATCTACTTAATTGTGAACAAATGGAATTATGCTTAGAAAAGACCTGTTAAAATATCTGGGATTAAGATAAATTACATTTTTTTTAGCTGTGACTAAATTATAAACCTTTGTGGTTATGTTCATTTTGGCCTTGCCCCTCGTTTACAAGTTGCTTGGGTACAATTTTGATTCTGTCTTCTGCAAAGAGGCAATTTTTCTGGCCAAGTTTGATAACAGTGACTGATAGATTTACTCTGCTGGCATATTTACAGCCTGACAGGGCTTCTTGAATCATACAGTCAGATTTGTTGGTGTGTGCTGGCTGCCTTAATATTCAACACTTGTATTAAGGTATTGTGGTGTCTCAGTTTAATGTGAGAGACAAAGAGCTGAAGACTTGACCTTAAATGGTGTTCAGAGGATTTACCTTGGGACTGCCATCTGTTTTAAGTGTTAATAACAAAGTAGGTGGGACCCTGGCCACCAACTCAGAAGCTGAACTGAGAAAAACTTAACTTCAGATCTAACTATCAGTCTCGATTATTAAAATGTGGAAAACAGATTTGCTGTGCATACTGAACTACTTTTCCTTATCAGCATTATTTCTCATTCAGACAAAAACCAGTTAATGCACTCTGAGTCTGCCCAGTATTGCAAATTAGTATATGGTAACTGGAGACAACTGGGTGACTTGCTTCACAAGGGCACTGTTGGTCTGAAATAGAATACTACTTTAGAGTTAACCTCTGACTCTCAAATGTTGTGGTCCTCTCTAGGATGCTCTGAGCTGGTAAGAAATTTAAGGATGGGACAAGATTTTTATTTCTGTGCCTACTTCTTGTAAGATCCTGCTAATGACCACTAATTTTTTTCCATTCCAAATCAGTATCTTTGACAGTCTTTCCTAAAGTCTCCTATTCCTGTCTCCTGCTTTATCTTGACTACATCTTTCTTGGTGTTTACAAATGCATAATTTCTCACCTCTTACCACTGCTGTATTACAAACTGGTATTACTGCTTTTTTCCTATACATAAAAATTGATAGTCTGTAATTACTCTGAAGACTTTATCAGATTCAAAGCATATTCATAGCCATTACACATAATGAAAGGCTGTTATGAGCTTTGAGAATCTTTGCTTCTATGGGAATTAAAACAGAGCTTTTAAATCCCTTACTGCTTTATTGTTTCCTGGAGCCTTGAGCTGTATGAGGAGTGCTGTTCCAATCAACTCCACCTCTCTGCAAAATTGCCAAGAAGAAATTAGGCTGGGAATAGTTTATGGTTCTTCTAGAGTGGTGTGGTGGTTTGTTTTTGTTGTTTGTTTTTTTTTTCCCTCGCCCAATATTTATCTTAAGTTTATTTCTGTTACTTTTGCATTTTATCTTGTCATATATCTACAGTCTTGGAGAAAATAACCTCTTCTTGCTTTAACCCACCTGATGTCACTTTTGACACAATGTTTCCCAGCTGTTGGCTTTCTATACTACATGAATTCAGAATGAGACCAAAGGACATTGAAAGTTTCTCTTGCCAAATACTTTGCTCTACCTCCAGAATAAGTATCCATTTCATATGAGAGCTGCTTCCAACTTCATTCTCTAACAGAAGCTTAGTTAGAAAAGACTCATTGTAATGCAGCATTACTATGGTATAATACACTTGTGTTAACTTAGGGGGCTTGGCGTTCATTTACACATATAGATGTGTATAGAGGAGAAAGGATCCGCTGTTCATATTAGAGCACAGGACATCCTTGAAAAAGATGTAGCATATATGTCACTTTAGTCATTTAAATAGCCTCATGCTGTTGAATAGATGATTCAGGTAAGCATAATACTTTAAATATCTATGGGATCAGAATCTTAGTGTGTATTAAATTAATTGGGGGTAGAAACTGGGATAAGCACAATTCTTTGGAAAGACTGAGTATAGCTTCACTAAAGGGAAATCCTTCATTGAAAACTTTCTGAAGATCTTCAAAGGAATCAGCAAATATGCAGCTGAAGATGATCTGGATGATAGTTTACATGTATTTGTCTAAAGGTTTTTAAGGTAAGTAGGTAGTCATGGAGTAAGAGGGAAGGTCCACTGATAAATCACTGGTTAAGAGAGAATCAAAAAAGAATATATTTTTCTTGAAGGAGAGAGAGGTTACCTCTGTGGTTTCACTGCAGCTGTGCTCATGAACATACTTATAAATGATTTAGAAACCAATATTGTCAGTGGGTTAGACAGTTTTCAAATTATACTATTTACTTGAGTATTCAAAGACAAAGGACCTTAAAAGTCTAAGTGACTATGTAATGAAAGGCCGGTTGACATTCATTGGAAATACATACAACATGATACACATGTGGAAAAATAATCCTAACTTCACACATGAATGGAAAAACTTTGCCATTACAACGATAATTGAGGAGAGGCTAGAGGGACAGATAGTTGTGGAGGGACTGGAGAGACCTCTTCACTGTCTCTTAGGACAGGAACAAGGGGGCTAAGGAATAAAGCTGGTATGAATCTAGTTTAGAACAGAAGGAGCTGGTTGATCATGCAGTGGGGTTGTATATCTTTTGAATTTTTTTTGCCAAAGGATGTTTTATATTCAGAAAATTAACATGGGCTTAAGTAGACAACTATAAAGATACTTAGAAATGTGATACAGGCTCTCAGGAGAGGCTGTCAAATTACATCAGGTTCAAGAAATTCCATAAACTGAAAATAGCTGAGGCCAGGAAAGTATTAGAGAAAGTACAATCCGTGTTTGCCCTGTACTTGCTTTTCCCTAACCACTTCCTTTGTCTTTTACAATTGGGATACCGGGATACTAACTTTAATCTTAGCCCGTGGTCCCATAGTTTTCTATGCTTCAGTTCTGTCCATTATTTATTTATATTGTCTACTTATTACTCATTTACATTTATTGCGGTAAATAAAATCAGTTACTGCATTAGCACATTTCAGTAGTCACTTTACTGAAATGTATCCATTTACACTGGCATTATTAACGAATTTGTCCAAATCTGGTTCTCTGTCACATATGAGCAGTCTGATTTACATGTTTCAAAGAAGAAAGGTGTCAAAGACATGTGATTAATGGGCAGAATGAATAAACCCCATGTACTCATATACTCAAAATTACTGGATGAACTTTGCCCTTAAACTAAGTTAATTAAATTTATATTCAAAAAGTCCATTTAATGATTATTTCATATGAGTTTTTATGTGTAGTTGTTTCTTCTAGGTTTACACTGACTGTTTGCTCTGTTCAGGAGCCATGGTAATAGTGTAGTACTGTAGGATAAAGTACAGAGTTGCTTTAAATTTTTAGTCAGAATGTACCTACAGACATGATCTGAGAAAAAATTATCTGAAACCAACACAGAAGTTGACTTGATTCCATGTCAGATTGTCTTGGAAGGGAAAAAATGAACTTATTAGTATTTACTAAACAGTAATAATTTCAGGCTACTACCAGAGCAGGCATCAGACTTCATGCTCTTAACAACTCCATGAAACCACCACTCCAAAAAAACATAATTATAAAATCCTTAGACTGGTTTTCATTATTAAGTAATCTTTTACTTCAGGGTAATTACTACAAGCAAAAATGCATGCAGTGACAAGGAACTTCAGTTTTTCTACTGGGTAAATAAATATACATGCATATATATATAAAAAAAGAGCCCTGAAGGCATACTGCTGACATAATGTTTTACCTAAGGGCAGAACTGAAGAGTCTTGCCTCTGTTAAGCTTTTACTTCAGCATAGGTCTGTTACTCTGGATGTAAAAATAAAGCAACACCAACAATAAACCCCAATCCATCTCAAATTACTATTTTCTAAAGTAATAAAGAAGGAAATTATCTTTACTGAAAACCAAACCAAACCAGATTCTATAAACATTACATCTGTATGTTTCTTTTGGAAAATGAGGCAAATCACGAGAACCCAGGCATAGATTTTCAAAAGAATGTAAACCTGCAGGTTGCTTGCCAGGAGAAAAAGAAAAATATTTTTTTTTGAAAGCCCCTCTATGATTAAGTCTAATTAGTAAATTTTGCCAAGAATGGTCCTTGACAAAGGACCAATATCTCTCCCCACACATAGTCCACAACACCACCCCCACTACCCCCCGGGGTCATTAGGAGTTATCTGCATCCTAACAGTTTGAGAGACTTCTTTCTTTTGTAAGACTAAGATGATAAAGATCACCAGACTATTCTCAATGTAATCATTAGTAGACTTCTTTTGTTTCTGGATGAGTCCTAATTTAGACCTCAAGTAAACAGATGAGCTATCTCACACATCTTGTTTTCTCCCCAAAATCAAGATGTTCATTACTCATTTTATCTACCAACAATAAGTAAGTTTACCAGTATGAGGTAAAGTCCTAATGAAGATAGGTCAATTCATAATTTCAACATGAATTTGGAGATCAAGATGGACAGTTGCTGCAGCACAATCTGCTATGGTGAATTACTAATGTGGGAAAGCTGAGTGTCTTCATTAGGAATTTATGAGGCATTTGTTACCATAGATGAAGACACACCTGGTTTCCTAGCGAAGATACATCCTCCATAAAAATGGCTTCCATGCTTGGAAAAAGTTTTGCTAGCTGCAGGCAGGCAGACAGGCACAAGAGCTTACAGTCTTCTAGACTACTTGCCTGCTTTAAATTAAGCAGCTGCTAAATGCTTTGTGGCTCACAGCCTACATTCTGGAATTTGAGGCCCTTCCCCCATTGGTTTGAGAGAGCCCTGCTGAACAGTAAGCTTTTGTTTAATTTCTATAGCTGACGTTTCTCTTATTAGCAAAGGCTTGCTTATTTTTCTTTGTTTTAGTGTTTTTGGGGTTTTTTTGCCTGTTTGCTTGAGAGTACGCTCAAGTTGTGGCAGAAATTTTATGGAACCTAAAGAACAAATATTAATGATGCTACAGGTAGATAAACCACACAGCTAAAATTATTAAGAAAGCTGATAGGAACTAACCAGTATCTAAACAAAGCTAGTGGGTTTTTACTTGTTTTCAAGTAAGTTAACTGGAAAAAAGTTTAGCCAATGGCAAGATTCCAAATGGTGTAGTTAGAACATGCCATAGTTAAACTTAACATTTTTTTACTATGTATGACAGATAATTCATTATGCAATAACACTTTAATTTAATTTATTCCTCCACCTTTTATTTGTTTGTTGGTTGGGTTGTTTTGTTTGTTTGTTTTTTAATAATATATATTATTATTGTTGTTGTTATGGAAGACTGAAAGCAATCAACATAAGAAAGGGTCTTGTTATGGCAGTTATGATTGTGTGAAAACAGGGGAGCTAGGAATGGACTGAGGACTTGGAAAGATACTTCTCTGAAGTTAGGGCAGACAGTCTTCACAGAAATTCTCAATCTAATCACACGTTTTCTGTGTCAATCATATAGTGATAATTTGCCTATAACACCACATATGTTTCCAGGCTCCTAATGATACAGAATTAAATTCTTGACTGCTGGCTAAATAATTTCTGTCTTCTGCAGGCTTGTAGGAATAACAAAGATTTCAGGCAGCTACTACATGTGGTACAGCTTACATACATGTATATAAAAGCACACACACAAACTTACATGTACATAGATGTATGTAAACAATACAATTTAAAATAATTAGTAGATACTCAGCCATTTGTTTTCTCACCTTATGAATATCAGTATTTCAATAAATGCAAAACATAAATTGATAAAAATAACAACTCAGGAATTAATCTATTAAATAAAATTAACCACAAATACTAATTTAATTAATATTATAGTCTTAAGATTATATAATTGGATTTATTTTTTTCCCGTATTTTCTTGCAGACTGTGTTTTGAATCCATGGTTTTGTAGGAGCATAGAAGCCAGGTGGTCTGTTATAAGTTATCTGATAATGCTTAACATTTAATTTTAGTTATCACTATAACCTCTAGCATGACAGGGTGTATTTTCCAAATAGAGGGATCTTGGTTTTAATGTAGGTGTTCTGTAGAGTCCCATATTTTCAGATCAATAACTATAGTGAAAAGAAGACATAACTTCCATTCCTTCTCCAAGGTAAAATTCTACATATAGTCAAGGTAAATTAATTTACTTCACCACTGGAATATCTTGGAGCAATATTTTCACTCCCTATCACTCTGGGAGGATAGAGAGGGCTCTTAGCTCTGATCCAAGAAGACATTGTAGAGTACATGGAGCCCTTCAAGAAATTATTATATTTTTTATTATTTACTTTTTTTTTTAATCCAAACCCTGTTGTCCCCTGTATGCATCTAATCAAAACTGGTAATAGAGAAATTTTTTGATACCCATGAAGGTATTGTACAAACCAAAATGAGTGTTTGTATGTGTATCAATTTATGAAAGTTCTTTACTTGAGCAGAAAGAAAAGTGTGCTAAGACAGAACTATAAAGTCAAGGTCATTTAGTCCTGGTGATAGTAAGACATCTTGGTCTAAGATGAGGTGCTTGACCTGCTCTGACTTGTGTAGGCTGCAACAGGTTGCTAGTAAGATCTCTATTTCAGTCTCTCTGCCAGTAAAATCTGGGTAGCAACAACAACTACCCTGCTTCACACTAGCACTTGACAGATGCTTGTACAGTAAGATGGGTTGACAGAATCTGACTCTGTGCTCACACTGGTGTTCCAGTGAGATTAATAAGTGAGATGACTGCTCAGAATACACTCTGACATTACACAGAGCAGAATCAAGCCATAAAATGCAGTAATTTGTCATTGTGCATTTCATTTGACAACTGCCACATCCTTTGTTTGCACTGAAAGAGCAGTTAATATCAGTGTAGAATAACCTGACATGTTTTCTTATCTAAGCAATTTACCTACTGGGCCTAGTGAAAAGCACATGAGAAACTTGTGTGTGAAAGCTCCAACAGTAATTGTCAAAGAGATACAGTTTTGCTGTGATAAATGTACACATGGTGACACAGGTTCTTTGCAGGAAAGTGATGAGTACATCCAGGATTAGAGTTCCGTAAATTGACCTGATGCTATATCCCACACAAATATTTTTATTGTGCTACATACCTTACTTCAAGCTGTATTGTTTGGCTGCAGAATGTAAGGTACATCTACTTAAATGTAAGGTGCAGCAAGTATCCTTTACTTTTTTGAAAGGAGTTAGAAAATAAAAAAAAGGCAACAAACAACAATGCTCTGTCACAAAGAGGTATCCATATGAACTGTTCAGTAGAGATATTATTTGAAAGAAAATTAAACTGTCACAAAATGTAAAGGAGATAGTTGTTTTAAATTGTCTGTGTCCTCATTTAGAAGCAGGACATTTCATAAGGAATTTTACTTTGGATGTGTTGTTATCACGCTGCTATGGTGCAGATCACTTGTAGAAAAATAAGAATATTTACCTTTGTGTATAAAACAAAGATTTAAATTAATTTGATTATGATTTTTGCTTGGATTTCATTGAAATTAAAAGTCTATCTTTACGAATTAAAACTGAAAGAGGTTTTAAAAATATTAAGTTTTTCTACAATTTTGGTTACATTTTTATTTCTAGTTTTTAAACATCCAAACCCATTGTTTGTCATGGTCAAATTGTCCGATAAACGGGGCTTTTCTATGCAGGAGGAGATGTTTACATTGACATAGCATTCCAGGTTGTAAAATGCAGAGTAATTATCTGCTAAGGGCCATATATCACATCAAGGGTACAGGCAATGTTCTAAATTCAAGTCCTGTACACAGAAACTTAAAAAAATCTAGATTATATGATACCTACTAATTTCGTTTAGCTTGTGTAATGGCTAAATACTAACTGGTGAGACTGAACCACTATGGAATCTGGAAAGTAAGAGTATTGAATTAAATACAAACTTGCATGCTGGGTGAAGCCTCCTCCTTGCAGTTTGCCCAGTGATTTATGCAGTCAAATGAATGTGTATGGGACCTGACACAGTAGTGAGTCAGCTTGTTTGGTGTTCTGTATATGCCTCAGTTTGCTTTTTAATTAGGGATATAGAGGAAATTCTTGCTATTAATGACTTTCCCAGCTTTTTTTTGGTAGCAATAATTCTGTTGAATCAAACTCAGGGCAGAAGGGGAAGCTTTGTTGGAAGCTATGCTTTGGTAGTTTTACAGATGATAAGATTAGAAGCTGGAGTGTGTCCAGGAAATTCAGACGACAATGACCTTAATATCACAGGGAATGGATATTTTTTCTTGAGTTATGTTCTTATATGCCTAATATGGAGAGAGAAACCATATGTGTTTGAGAGACTAATACTAGATTAAGGAATCAACCACAAAAGAAAGGATGAAGTATGAGAAACAAGTGCTTTTCCAATGCAATATGTTGCTTAGTTCTGCCTTAACAAAACAGCTGTCCTCACGAGCAGGCAATTTTTAGGAATACAAAGTCATAGTAGACAATAAAGACATTGTGTAATATATTTGGAGATGAAAATGGAGAAGAGCTTACACCCAAAATCAAGATGGAATTTCAGCATATGGTACCACACTAATGTTATTTTTCTTTAGGTAGTGTGCCAGTAGTGATGTGCACTGTAGATATTAGCAGTGATATGTAGCAATATAAACTTTCCATGCACTTGCTACTGGATCATGTAGAATGGATCTCTGGAGAATTTATCCTGTAATTTCTAGCACCATCTGAAGAATGTGTTATATGTCTTTGACGCAGCTTTGCCCAGGCAACCTAGAATTGTTGCAGGTATGCAGAACTGTGGCAACTGTGCTATGTGTGATTTTAAGAATAAAAAAATGTGCGATAATCAAGAATATATGTTACTGTAATTTAGGGTTTTTTTTGCCTGTATGAATGCTGAGCAACAACGACAAAAGAAATCCAAACCAAACCCCGTGCAAACAACTCATACCTAAGAAATTCTTGGCCTCATAATTCCTGAATTACAGTCAAAATATATATATATTTTGTTTTTGTGAAATGTATAGTCAAACTGTGGAGCTCCATCCTACAAATCTGTAGATAAAAAAATTTGTATCTGCTCCAAGGGAAATTTCAACTTTGAAAAATTGAACAGACGACAAAACTGCATTAGGGATTTCTAAATATTCAGAAGTCACCTACAGTTTGGAGATACCTGCACCAATTATTAATCTGGAATACTCACACAAAGTATGTTATGTACTTTTCATGTTTCTAACTTTTTCTAACCTTGTACAAGTGGCTCTGGCCACAAGCAGGCTACTGGACTCTGTCGACTTGTAGTCTAAGATAGAATGGCTCAGTTACGTTTAAATCCTTCTTAGACTCTAGAAAATTACAGATTAGTATTTGTTAATTATTATTATCTGAAGCAAAAACCAAATATCATTTTAGCTTCATTCCAGAGTAAATTTTACAAACCTGTCAAGTAGAAGACCTGATTTCTCATAATTTTCTATGAGATTTTTGTCATTATGTGCTGAAGTGCAAATGTCTTGCATGTAGACTATTCCTACCATCCATGTTATACACATGAAATTTAGACAGAAAATTCACTCCTTATGTAAAAAAAAAATTATTATGGAAAGTATTAACAATAGAGTAGTTGCACACTGCCCTCAACAGCACTTCTCTCATGTTGTTAGAAATATATTTTTTATTTTTTTTGGGAAAAAATAATTAGAAAAATCTCAGCATGGCTAGCTCTAGCCAGAAAGGCAAAATGAGAGAAAATGCCTATCTGTGGTATGAAGACTTCTTTCTATGAATATTCCTTAAGTTTTTTTTTTGTAGGGGAATTAACTTCTAGTCAATTATGACATATATCGTGTCCATATGAAACTGCTGAATTTATAAAAAGCAGAATTTGAAGGGTAGCAATAATGAGATTACTCATTATATTTATTCCTGGGATTGTAAAACTTGAAGTAATCTTGCTTTATGCAGTCCCCAGGCAAAGATGCCTTTAGTATGAACAGGATCACATCTATGTTAGTCTTGTAAAACAAATGAGAATCCTATTAAGTTTTTGTATTCCTAAATCTTTTCAACTAGACTGATTACTCTCTTTCTCTAATAGCACCAAAGAGATATTTATAATAGTAAAATGGGTGCAAAATGGCAAGAGCACAGCGCAACAAATCGTGGAGCTATTGATCTTTTGAACCATGAAGTATATCTTTTATTTTTAGAACTCAGCAGACATAATTAGTCGCACATATCAGTAATTAATCAATTTCATGTATGTTTTAACAAGAACTAAATGTGATCTGAAACACATGGTCATTATCATCATATAACAGTTCAGGGAAGGCTTGTCTTCTTAATTTTTTTATGTTTCTTTTTTTTCAGGGCAAACAAAATTGTCAGCAAGTATTTTAATATCCTGTTTTCCAAGGCAATAGCTTGACATATTTGTAAGTCAACTGGAAACACTCTTGGCAAGTTTACTGAGTATAAATTTAACATATAACAATGAACTTCTGGTTTTCATAATGTCCACAAAAATACATACACAACTGAGGGCAAAGAGACTTCTAAATTTAGGATATTGCTTTAGGCTTAAGAGATGTTTGTTTTAAGTGAGCAGAAGACAACAAGAAACAAGTCAATTTTGTGAAATCTTTGTGTACTATTTTCCTCCTCTGTCACATGAATTTTCAGGGCAAAAGCATTATCCATTCTCTTCTCCTAGACCATGTGAAACAAGCTATTTCTCACGGGTAGGAAGGCACCAAAAACTGTCATTTATGTGGTTTTGATGTAACAGGATCAAGCAGCAGACAATAGTCCAGCAGCCCCCCTGGTACAAAGCTGACAAGTCATTCAAATGAGCAGATGAAGCTGGTGAGGTAATGGTAGAAGAAAAAAGTTCAGGAGAAGTGATCTCTCTCTCTCTGATTTGTATGAGAGTCATTTTTTATTTCTCTCAAGAACACCACCACCATCCCCCACACCCCCTGAAGACATAAAGTAACATTTTTGTACATTACCTTCCTGAACTATCTTCTCCCTTAAAAGACACTCTTCAAGGAATCTTGCAAATACTGCTTTTGCAGTCAGTGGGGAAGAGAGATCGCTCAGAGTTTTTCAGGGTAAAAAATAAAAACAAACAAAACAAAGCAAAAAAAAAAAGAAACAATAAATAAGTGAAATATTTCTTCATTTTTAAGGAAAAATTCTGAATTGCCCCAAAAGAATATTTAATTTCAAGTTTCAAACCCCTCTATTGCATGGGGCATTTCAGCCATAAATTTGGTCTCCAGTTTTTCTCCCCTCTCACAGCAAACACCCTTTCTCACACTATATATATTCCAAAGAGCAACTGACACAATTGTGAGAAAGCAAGGTTTAAAACTCCTTGTCATATGAAAAAATGGCTTTCTAAAATTGCACAAGCACTTGCATTCAGCCCTTTTGAGAAGAGTGAATTTTATGATTTGTGGGTGTTTTTTTTGTTTGGGTTTTTTTTTTTTTTTGGTCATAAAAGTGTCCAAAACATCTCCTGTCATGCAGATGTGGAAAAGAGATGTTATTCATGTCACTAATTCACATTTGAGTATTGCAGTTTGAGGAAGTGACAGCAAGTGCAGGATACAGCTAAAGATATCAGAAGAGAAAGAAGAAAGAGCAAAGGTCACTGGCTTTGATTACACTAATAAGGAAGCTGGTGTCTGTAACTTTATTTTTGGACTTTGTGTTTACTGTGGTGTGAGATAAAGCTTTGTGAAGTCACATGAAGACACAAAAGCCTGCCACTGACCCTGTGCGAAAGAGGAAGGAAAACAAGAAGCTACGCTAATTTGGCATCATAAATTCCACTCAGAAATTTCTTTCCAGATTTTTCTATATATTTTCTAAGATTAAAAAAAAATAATAAATTTGTAGTTTAAAGTATATCCAGGGAAGGAAGGGAAAGTGAATATTTATCACTTGCAATTGGATGATGGAAGAATTTCAGTCCAGATGTTACAAAAGCAAATGTGTATCTGTGATTTCCATTATTTTTGACAAGTGTATCTTAAGAACAAGTCTTGTGTTTTGACTCCATCCAGTCTAATAACAAAGCACAACAATATCTCCTCAGTACACCTCTCGCACTTATGCTTTTCACATAGTTCCCTTCGCAATGGGAAACCTCCCAACAAAAATAACTATGAAATTGAAAACTAGAGAGTTTAGGGGAAGTGGAAATGTATGGGACTTATAAATATTTGATAGTAATTTGTTTGCTGAGGCACAAAATCATAGTTTAATCTGTAGACCCCTGGGCCTGATAATAACCAGTCATTTTACTGTTCCAGAAGAGAGCATTTCATTCTTTCGCAAGGAACTCTCATAAGTACAAGCAAGATAACATTACTAAAAAGGAGAACTAGAGAAGAAAACTAGTGAAATTGCTTTTGAATAAAGTCGTGCAGAGTTGTGTATGCTCAGTCTGTTATGGGAGGATTTGTTCTATCAGGTAAGAAAAAATGCAAATATATCAACAGAAGCTTACCTTGTTGCATTGAAAACCAGTGCTATTCAAATACATGGTAAGCAGATGGGAAGAAAAGGGAAGGTTATTCCAACAGCCTACCTCTTACTGTTTTTTTTTGTGTTGGAGGTGGCTGAGAGTATGCTGTTCTTGCTTATACCACTGACTGTACAAGAGGTAGATGAAGGCAGTAAAGTAAAACATTAAATTTTCAAGAAAAGTGTTTCTTCTGTGTCTTTAGAAATATCCAAGAAATCCTACAGTACTATGGAATCATAGAATGGAGCAAATACTGTTGTTTCTTTTGGTAGTTTGGTCATGGTTGCACGTTCAGAGGGGAGTTCTTGGGATGAATAGGATATGCATTGGTTCAGATCTGTTTGTTTATGGAGTTCATTAAAAAAAAAGAAAAAATTGGAATCAGTTTCCTTGTTTGTAGTTCTGGGCCAGTAGCTCTAGCCAGTTTAATTGTTTTCTGTTTTCATTGCTTCTAACACCGAGTCTGAAAACAGTTATTGCACAGGCATTGTCTATAATAGGACCTATAAGCGATGTCTGTTATTTATGTGATTATTCGAGAATAAACATGTCTATTTTTAATATACTGTTCTACAAAACACAGACAATAAAAAATGTTGTTGCTGCTAAAGAGGATGTACCATGATATTAAATAAGAAATTGACACAAATTAGGATTATGGACACGATGCCAGTTGCAATAAGGTAAATGATTCTTGTTCCTAATGGGAATTAAAAGTGTTCAGCAGCCACTAGGTTATTTCTATTTTGACATTTTGTTAGTGATGTAGGAATCCCACTTTAGCCATCCAGTTAAAATATGTCAAGTCAATAGGCATTCTATTACATAGAAGCTTAAATGAAATGAATGAAGACATTACCGGTAATCATCTCAAAGTTGAAAACAACTTTTATGTAGGAAAATGTTGAGAGCATCTAGCTTCATTTAGAGATTTTTAATGGCTCATATTGGTCAAGGATGACTGTGGAATTAATATTTAGTTGTGCTCCCCTACGTAGATAGACATAACTAGAAAATGACTATTTCAGTGTAATTACATGATGGGTTATGGTTGGTTGTCATGTTGATTTTTTTATGCTACAAGATGTAGCCTTGTCACCCATGGTCCTGACTTTGTTGAGCAGAGAATTGACTGTTCCTTCCCTAGTTTTATTGATAAACAGAAATAGTGAGCTCAGTGACTAATTTTCCTCTGTGGCCTGCCCTAGGTCCTGTGTGGCCTGTCCTAGGTGATCCTGCTCTAGCAGTGGGGTTGGACTCGATGATCTTCAGAGTTGCCTTCCAACCCCTACCATTCTGTGATTCTGTGAATCTAAAGGGCAGCCACAGAGCTGGTGTCAGGGAGAGGGCAAGGTTCTGTATCTGAGCATCAGGGAGGAGAGTGGAAGGAATGAGATCACCTCTTTCAGTATCGGTGGGTTGCTGGACCAACTTTATCACACCATCCTGAAGACTTGCTGCACACAGTGTAGTGAGTTAGCACTGATTTCAGTAATTCCATCAACACCGTGACTGAATTAACAATAGTAAAACCAGGACCCACTTGGCTTTCTTCTGACTAATTGTAAGTCCATGACAAAGCAGGAATTGAACTAGGGCAGCAGCAGCGCTGGTGCCCCAGTGACTCACTCCTAAATTATACACTATTTTTCAGGATATACTAAGGCACACTAGATCCTAACTTGTTCCTGGAAAAAATATATTTGTTCTTGCTTTGCTGTTGCATTTATCTAACCCAAAAATATTTTATAACAGTTTAATGTCAATAAAAATACTGACTCAGGGCTATACACCCAAAGTACATATTTTGCTTTGCAGTGATAAGAAGTGATCACATTTAATTCCTAGCTAACCTTTCACATGCCTTTATTTACTGTTCACATTTATATAGTCAGATCAAATACTACACACTGTCATGGATAAAATGCATTAGACAATCACATGTAGTTTCTATGTACTGGAAATGTTATCTGTATATCTGTATATACATAGATGTGTGTGTGTATGTGTACATTGCATATCCACACAGTAATGGAAACAATGGATTAGGAGGAAATTATTTAGTCATGGAGAGAAATCCCATTTTGTTGTAGGTAATATTATGTTCCTTAAGAGGAGTTCTCTTTTTGAAGGGTTTTATCCTTATTATTTCACTTTAATGTTTTCACATTGTCTATATTCTTATATTGTCTATTCATTGTATATATTCTATAGGTTAGAACTTTCATCTATAAGAAGAAAGTCTAATATGTTAATGACTGATTTTATGAACTTTATTTATTTATTTATTTATTTTCCCTTGACTTTCTCAGTTTAAAGAGTTCTTTTTTTTGTTCTTGGTGTTTATCCCTCATCAGGTTTATAAGGATATGCTCAGTTTCCAGAGGTCACTTATATATCCTTGTACTTTTCTATTATCAGATTAAAAAATTATGTTCTTCAAGCCTTCTCATGTGAAAGACAAATTCCATATTCTTCTTCTAATCCACATAATCCTTCTCTGGATCTGTTTTGGGTTTTTGAATGAGATCTTTTCCTAATAAAAGTGTATTCACTGATGCTTCCTGGGTTTCCTTCTGCCTTTTTTACACCTGAAACATGTGACAGTTTACTATCACTTTTTATCATTTTACACTTACTATCATTTTATAGTCACCTTTAAGACCTTCTTGGGCATTTCCAGCTGACCAGCTTTCAGTCTACAACAGAAATTTAGGAGTTCCTGTGCTATACTATTGAATGAAAATCCCTTCTTCCCCAGTATACAAGATCATTGAGAAGTTTATGGATACTGTTTTACATATTTCCAGACAGAAGTGTTTAGAAGTTGTGAAACAGTTTTAAGCCACACATAGTTACAGAAGTTGCTGAGAGAGATCACATGTACTGGTAATGCTGATCTGGCATTGTGCCTTTTGCTTCTAAAGTAGTCAAAGAATTGACTGTGTAGTAGCTGTTAAATGTAACGTAATCAACTGCATCTACTTCTTAGAGTTTTTTCTACCATGAATATGTACACCTATGGTTTGATAACAGCTCTGGCATGACAGGAGCCCAGAATCACCCAGGAAATTTCCATGTACAGTATAATGTGTTTTATTGAGGCTTCACCCTCATATGGAAAATTCAGCTACTGATGCTTTTTTCTTTTTTCTTTTTTTTCCAATATCTCCTTTTATTTACGGCTTAAGAAAAAAACTCAAACAACCAACAATGTAAATACTTACAATTAATTTCCAAGTACTTATTTGGTTTCTTGTCAGAGAGGTTTTGCCAGAGCAACACCCTCACAGCTGTTTGGCTAAAGAATTTCTGCCAGACTTGTTCCTGGTTGCCAGCAGCCCTTTTTCTCTATTACCTTGTATTTTTGTAGTCATTTACACCATTGCAATCATGTTAAAGAGCAAAGTAACAGCAACCTCATGGATGACGTATGAGTAAATACAGTAGTGCCAGACGCTGTGGGGAAAAAGAAAATAAAAGAAAAACAAATACAACAAAACAAAAATAAAACAAACTAGCCAACAAAACTAAAAAAGCCCAAACAAACCAGGAGAATATTATCTGCCATGATTTACCTGCATTCCTTTTTCAACAGAACACGTCTTTTTCTGTACCACAGACACAGCATTACTGAAATAGTATTTTGTCACATAATTCAGTATGTCTCATAAACCATGACAGCCGTTAAGTATGAACTGCAGTACAAATCAAGAACCTTCTTAGAGAAATAAATTCAAGTGAAAAGAACAAATGACTTCTTGCAGTCTTGAAATTCTCAAATATTATTCATCGCTAATTACCATACTTTTCAGAGGACGTGCAACCTTGTATTCCCTCTCTCACTTAGCAGAAACTCAACTGATACGGAAGAGGGAAGCAAAAGGACAACTTACATTCACCAATTAATAGTTAATGTCTTTTCTTTAGAAAGTGCTTAATGGAAGAAATATTCCACAGTGAACCTGAGTCAGATAATATCACATCAGCCTCCAACTTACACCAAAGAGCTTGCTTTTCATAGGTGAAATACTTCACTGACCTCCCTCTCAATTTTAAAATGATCATCTTCTTGTGTATATATTTTACACAGCTATTAACTATATGAGATAAAAGGCAGTGAGAACCAGGTCTATTCTTTTTTAGTGTTTTTAATGGAATCCTTAGCATTGGGTTAATAATGCTTCTCAGATGTTTAAAATTACATCAAAGGAAGCATTTGGATTTGCTGATATTTCATTTAGAGCAACTGTAAAAGTTCTGCAACAGGGAAATCCCAAATGACTTTGGAATAGACCAGTGCTATGCAAATGAGAATGTGACATTTAAAATGCTGTGCTTGGCTTGCCACCCTCCCCAGGTAAAAGCTTCAGGAGGATAGAAACCAGTTTGATCAACAGAAGGGTGGAGATGTAGATACTGGCCAACGTAGGCTGCAAGACCAGTTTGTATTCTGATCACCAACATCTCCAAAGGAATGAAAGCGATCCCAAAAATCCATAGTGCCTTTCTTGACAGCTTGCAGTAGGTCATGCCACTTGATTTAATTAGGTTAATTTACAGTGAGTTCTCCTGGAGGCTGTGTTTAGATACTCACATGAAAATAGGCTAGAACATCTCAGTTGCTTATTGGAAATGAATGCTTTCTGTTCTTTATGAGATGTGATGATGCCAATAGTACCTTTATCCAATGATGGTCAATTTCCTAGAATTATGAAAACCTAACATTTCATTTCTTTATATGAATCTCTTTCATCATTACTTGTCACAAACAGCACCTTTCTGTCATCACTTTTATAGAGTATAACTGAAGTCTTACTGTGGCAGTACATTCTTCTTAGGTGCTTGTAAGGTTGCTCTTAACCTGCTAAATGAATGTTAACCAACTAGCCTCTGTAAGATAGCAAATTTCACTGCTAACTGTGGCCTCAGGAATACATGAAATAAACTTAAGAAGCTCCATATTCTAAGGAGAAATCTTTCATATAAGAGTAGTTTAGCTATTATGAGGGATCTGCCTCCAAGAGATGTTTTCCTAATTTATGAATAGGTGAAAAACCTTAAATTTATAATTGTCAATGTAAATCGATTTGATATTAAAAGGTTTCAAAATATTTAGGCTAATAGAGAAAATGTATAAATAACTTGTCTATTATTTGCTCAGAAGATATACTTTAGGGACTGTTTTAACTCCATGTTAGTTGTAAATTTAATAACCAGAGATGAAAAGCTGTACATTGGGCTGTTGAACCAGTGAAAAATCAAAGGACATGTTCAGGGAAGGGTGAATATCCTTTAAGTAGCACAATATTACGCTCTTATTACACAATATTACAATATTATTAAGTAGCACAATATTATCTCAGATTTTTGTATAATGGCAGTCGCAATGGTACTATTTCTATGAGTTTATTAGCTTGGTTTTACCTTGACCTTGAGCTGCCATTCCCAAGAAATTACATAATTGGCAGTAACGCAACATAGAAGCTTCACAATTATTTCACAGAAGTTGTTCTTTTCCTTAAAAACTTTTTAATTTATCTGCTTGTTCAGTATGGCTAACCAAGATAATTAATTTCTAACAAAACTGTAACTTGTATTTATTTTAAATTCTTAAATAATCAAATTATTTTCAAAATAATAGAATAATTATTTGTTTTGTTGGACTCCATCCCTGCAGATTTTTTTTTTTTCTGCTCTCTAAAATAGTCTTATCATGCAGCTGAAACACTTTGGGAAATTACACCTAAAATATTCCTTCAAATTTTATCACCAAAATTTTTCATTCAAGAACAGAAAGTCCTTTTATCTAGGCATTGGATATATGCTGGAAGTATTCTAACAGCTCTCTAACAGTTTCAGAATCCTGCGCCCTTCATGCTTAATTAATTTGTGGCTGTACAAGTGTGTAAAGGGATGGAAGATGTTTGTTATTTTCTGAAAGCAGGAAATAGCATCAAATGAATATTTACTTGAAATCTTCATGCTTTCTTCCTTAAGCTCACTGTTACTACTGCATAGGAATAATATGTAGCTTGGGTGTGACAGGGATACTTCATTACTATTAAGTGATGGGGACAGTTCAACCAACACAGGCAGTCTTAAAACATTTTGAAAGGTCTTGTGAAACTGGGGAAGGAATTTTAAAAGGGGTCCCTTGTTCCTAGGAAAAAAAATCAAATTACATTGTTTTCATGTCACTTCACACTAGAAGTGAGCAAAATATTTTGCTCAAGTAAGCAAAACAGGAGGCTAAGTACTATTTGTGCACAGAGGAGAATCTATGGATTGGCATGGCTCCCATACTGAATGGGGATCAACAGAGGCATGCTGCTATGAAAAAGAAAATGTGTAAACAGAACCCTATATCCAAAACATATGAAGTAATCCTCTGCTCTGCTCCACAGTAGTAAAGCTTCAGTCAGAATACTTTGTTCAGTTCTGTGTTTTGTGCTGTCCAAGACAGGCAGAAGACTGGCTGAAAAGCACATAGAGGAGAGCAGCAACAGTGACTGGAAGTTTGGAAACCATGATCTGTGAGGAAAGAGTAAGTGAACTGAAATTTTTTTGTCTTAAGAGAATAATGAAGAAGTATGGTGTGGAAGAGGAATGTGGTAAATAAACCATTAGCAAAGAGGAAGAGAATAATATGTGTTCCTTGCTTGTTGTAGATAGGATGAGAAATAATAGACTTAAATTGCAAACCAGGGGAGTTAGATATTTAGAAAAAACTTGTAAGAGTTAGAATAATGAAGTCCTGAAATAAAGTCTTGGGGAACTGTGAAGCTGAAATAATTTCAATTCTTTAAAAACAGGTTTAACAAGTGTCTGTCCAGATGTACATAGCTGATTCTATCTTAAAGCAGAAGTCCCTATTACCCCTGTGATTCTATGTTCACCTACAATGCAAACTTCAGGCATAGTGAATGAATATAAGAATTTGCACTGTATAAATTGTGTTAGACCTTTTTTCTTATCTGAAACATTTAGTTAAGGAATGTTTTACCTGTTTAATTGCATTTGGTTTGTGTGGTAAGGTTTTGGTAGCAGAGGGGGCTAAAGGGGGGTCCTTGGTGAGAAGCTGCTAGAAGCTTCCCCTATGTCCAACAGAGCTAATGCCAGTTGGCTCCAAGACAGGGATGCATAGTTTGTAACATTCATAATGTTTTAATGTCCTTCATGATTTTCCTGTTTAAAGGTGACATTAATGGTTTTTCTCTCAGGAAAGCAGCTCAGAGTAATCAGGTAGCTGTGTTAGATGCCATGAAAACGTCAGGGTTGAAAGACATTACTCTGAGAGTAAGAATAAGTCAAATAAAATGCCTGTTATCTTGTTAAATATTTTAATCTCAGAAACCTGTGACAGGCTTCACACAGTAGTTACTTGTTAGCCTTTCTTCCTCTGGTGAGTTAAATATTGGGTAAAAGGTCAGTCCACTTCATTATGCTACTGTGCTTTTTAACAGGGGCTAGAAGCAAGCTGAGCAGCGTCTTCCCCTGGCAGTACTTATTTTAAAAAAATATTCTGTTTGTTGTTGTTTTTTTTTTCCTTTTTGAAAAGAAAAATAGCAAAAATATGGATTTTTGACATATTTTACATATACTTCTGTAAAAATATTATGTGGGTGGACAACTCTCAGATCCCTCTGCATTTTAGTGCACTCACAGGCACCCTTTGGTGCTACTTTGTAGCACTTGAATGCTCTGTTGGGAACATAAACAAACCATTTTTAGCACTTCAGTAAGGCTAATATCTTCCAGTACACTTCACACAGTTTGCCTTTATTTGTGCTAAAATCTGTGTTTGCTCTGGAACATCCGGGTAGCCATGTGCAAGGCACCAACAGAGGTAAGAAAGCTGCAAATAAAACTTTGGAGGATAACTTCTCACTTTCATTTTCCATTAGATGAAAAGGTATTTTTCCACTTGCTTTCATGACAATTAGATCATGCTCTGGTAAGACAGCCTTGCCTAAAAATCAATTACAGAAAGTCTTATATGCTCTTTTCTTCAAGATGAGTATGTAAACAAAGCTTTTGAATTTGTAAACGAAATAGATCTGCTTTATATGGAACTGTGAAATTGTTATGCATATGTAAATGGTGGCTAATGTATGTAGAGCATGGCAGGGACAAACAAACACAGAGCAAGCTGGACTCACGTGTTTACTAGGGTTTAAATTTGACCCTGAATTAGAAAAGTGTTAGATATGGGATAAATAACGTGAAACACCAACACATGGGAAAAAATTCTTTTGATAGTTCTGCACATGCCAAAAGCAGCGTGCAGGATCTCTTGCTCTGGTTTCTACAACTGAAATATTCTGCTTTACTTTTAAAACAATTAAGGAATCTTGCAAAATTCACAGATCAGCAAACACTGTCTGTGGCTTGGAATTATCCTGTAGCCATCTCATAAATATTAGAGAATGTCATATGGATGGATGAGTGCTAGTACAGGTTCAGGAGAGATTATGGGCTTGGACAGGAACAGACAGTGTATAGGATTATCTGTGTGCTTACAGAGGTTGTCCAGCACTCCTTCAGAGTTTCCAAAGCAGCTGTACCCCTCAGGTTAAGCCAGGGAAGGAATAAGTAAATGTTCTAAATTAGTAGGATTTAGACATAGGTTTGGTGCTTTGAAAATGTGTAGTAAAGAAAATGCTTATAGAAGTTTTTAGGCAACTTGGACATGCTAATGATGAAAACTGAGCTTGAACTTTTTCCAGGATTAAGTGGTAAAGGAAGGAGGTGGGTGAGGAAGTGATCTAAGTATTTGAGTTGTCTTGTAACATTTATTTCAAGTGATTCCATGGGTTTTCATGGAAATGGACTGATTTCATGTTAAGATGGGTCCATACTTTCCCTTGCAGGGGGAGACAGAGTAGGAATACAGCATAAGTGTTGTAGGTAAAAATGCACTATTAGAAGTTTGATAATCTGAAAGACAATGTAATCGCTCTCTACGAGTGGAGCAGATGTGTGAAATGTTGATGATAATCAGAGGGGAGATATAGGTGGCAAGCAGGGGTAACAAACCAGTTCAATGCACTTAGCTCTGTGTCTAATGGTGATGTTGGAATGTACTACCTCTCAAAACCAGCAGCATTATGAAAGTGTCATTAAGGAATAAAAGCATTAATGCAGGGGTGAAGTCAAAGCAGGTCAGTATGTAAGGAATTCTCAGCAAGGGCCCTTCTTATACCATCGTGACTTTACTTGCACACTGATCTCCTTCTGCCACAACCAGTAGCCCAGGTGGGACTTGAAACAATGCTATCTTGCACTGCAACTGTTGAGCACAGTCCTCTAAGAATGTTGTAGTCATGCAGATGGATCAGGTTTGCTGTAAGATAAAAAGTTATTGGGAAGAAAAGAAAGAGAAAGGGAGAGAGAGAGGAAAGACCTATTACCTTTTTCCTGTTACCGTACTTAGAAGCTGCTTTGGTGCTGCTTCACAACTTCAGAAAGTTACTTGGCCTCATATATTTGCAATTAAAAAACTCAAGGGTTTTTTTGGTACTTAGAAACCTTAAGTGAATCTGAGGCTGCTGAAATTTATTTGTAAAAAAATTAATTTGTAAAAAAAAATTTATATATTTTAAAAACGGTGTGTTGGTTTAAAATTGTGTCTGTATTACCTCTGATCCATTTGCATAAAACTGAAAGGTCTCCTGGTGAACGGAGTTTTGTTTTATTTTTACTAATCTTTTGGGGTTTTTTATTGGCAATGTAGTTAAATATAAAGCAGTTGGTTCTTATGTCAAAGTAATTCCATTGAGTCAAGATTCAGGAGAGCCTGCAAAGCTTGGGGAAAAAGGAGTACAACAAACGTAATACTGATTTCTAAGTTGTAAACACTGTTTTGAACCTTAAATATATTACTCTTTAACTTTTGACAGACAATTTATTAACTAGCATTAGATTCAAATCGTCTTTATCATGGTCTGTGTCAAGGTTTAGGGTCAGGGCAGGCTGCTAGACCTATAACAGATGCTCTCTGTTCCCCAAAGAGGAAGAAAAAGGGAATAAGGGAGAGAGACTGGGCAGTTAGAAAAGGAAACTAGAACAGTTTTAAGGAAAATAATAATAATAAAATAGAATAAATACAAACATATATAAAAACAGTATCAAGTCCATCCATCTGTCCCCTGCGCCCCGTTGGCAATTATGTCACTGTCACCACTGAAGCGGTGGAGCAGGAAGTAGGGATGTCCCAAACTGGACTCAGCAGCAGGTGGGAAACAGACTGACGAGCAGGATTCTGGTACTGGATCCAGGAACACATGGATCAGGATTGAAGGCAGAATGGAAAGAGTCCTGCTTGGATGCCAGCCACTGAAGAAGAGAGTTTGACCCTCATGATCCCTCAGCTTTATAAAGAATATGCCGTATGTGGGCTGGAATACCTCACTGGTCAGTTTGGGGTAACCTGGCCTGTCCGCTCCTCCCTGCAGGTGTGGCCTTTCACTTTCTGCACTCCAAAGGTGGTAGACAAGATTTAGCAGTGACCTTGGTCTGCAAACAAATCCTTGGTAGTAACTCTAAACACTGAGCATTATCACTACTAGAAGTAGACTGTCGGCAAAAATACTCCCTTAAATTCAGAAAGTGCAGTTACTTAAAAGAGATTGACCTGAAAAGTAAAATCACTGAACATAATTGACTCTGTTCTGACTCAGACTAGGACAGACCCATTTAACTAGCATCTAAATCATAAAAGAGAATATATATTGTACTCTCTTGAGAAATTAAGGACAATCAGTAAATGGATGTTAATGGTGCACTGTAGCATCTATTCTCTCCTGCAACACTTCTGTAGTATCAGTCTATAATAATACCCTTAGTAGCATTTCAGATCAAAGTTCAGGGTGCTCTTACTGCTGCTTCCATATCTGTGCAGTGAATATGTAGAGGTGAAGTCTGCTAGGAAAACAAGAGGGTGGTGACCCAACAAGCTATCACAAAGCAGGCTGAGTCAGAGATTTACATTGTTTACACTGCTTACTTCATCTTAGATATGAGATGATATAAAGTTACATATTCCTCAGTGAAAGCTGTATACACTTTCTTCTTCGTATTTATTACAGCATGACATAACATTATACAGGAATAGTTGCTGTGCATAGCTAATCAACTGATATATTTGTACCTGTAATGTGGGCTGAAGGAGAATGAGTAATCTACTCCAAAGACCTTCTAACTTTAGCAGATTTTGGAGCAGAGTGTAAATTAGTGATTTCCTCTTTAAAGCAGTCTTAAAACAATTAAAAATTGTTTGGCCATCCTTTCATGTTCTGTTGAACAAAAACATATCTGGAGCAGTAAGTATTTCACAATCAACGGATACTTAAAAAAATATTTTTTTTCTGTTTTATAATGCCATTTTTATATAACAAAATATTTAGGTACAAAAACCTTTACATTTTCATATGTGAATCTAGACATAAACCCTTGGCTTTTCTTCATAGTAAATGAACATCTCAGCTATTTTTGTTTCTAAGATAAAATGACCTCAAAACATTTGCATCACTTCCAGAATGAAGTGGGATTTTTAGCAGGAATAGTCCTTTTGCTTTATAAACATCCTTCTTAATAATGAGTATCAGTGCGTGGAATTTCTGCATGAAGAGTGCATTTTGCTAAAGTTTCTCTCCGTGAACAAAATGCAAGCATCCCTGACATTCCTCCATTCGTATGTGAGAGAGCCATCTCGTGGTGTCATTTATACTTTCCTGAGAAATGATGATGCTGTTGCTATAATAAAACAAGAAATGGATGTGGAGGGAAACCTCTTTCACATCTAATGCAGTCAAGTATAACTGAAATTTGTAAGAATTTCCAATATCCTCTTACTTTAAATAAGTTCAGCCAAATTCTAATTATGTATGGACTTGCACTCTTCTAACATGAGGTTTACTCGTACTTAATGCAACGGGAAACAAGCTGCGGTATGATGTGCTTTTTTTGTAAATAATTGTTTGAATGTCTCCTGCAGCTACTGAACATGCCTAATGAGAGCAACTCCATAAAGGACTAAAAAAAAATATACAAAGTAACATGCTGGTTTTCAAGGCAGGTCCAGTGTGTTATTTGACTTGATAAGAGAGGAATTAAAATGTGACATAAGTGGGCTTCAGGCTGAGCTCATTACCTCAGTAGAGGTCTTAAATGCAGATTATAGAAGCTAATGTTCAAGAAAAGCTTTTTTCAGTATTAGGAGGGAAAGTGCAATGTCCTGCACTTTAGGAGCAACAACCCTGTACACTGGGGGACAAACAGCTGGAAAGAGGTGTGCAGAAGGGGAGCTGAGGGTCCTGTGGGCACCAGGTTAAACATGAGCCAGCAATGTGCCCTTGTGGCAAAGATGACCAAAAATGGTACCCTTGACTGCATTAAGAGTGCAGCCAGCAGATCATGGGAGGTGGTCCTTCTGCTCTACTCCACACTAGTAGGACCACACCTGGAGTACTTTGTCCAATGCTGGGTGATCTCATCAATTTTTATACAAAACTGGATGGAAGGTGTAAAGAAGATGGAGTCAGGCTCTTTTTTAATGGTGCCTAGTGAGAGGAAACAAGGCAATGAGCACAAACCAAAACACACGAGGTTCCTTCTGAATATCAAGAAATAACTTTTCTACTCTGTGAGTGACTGAGTACTGGCACAGGTTGCCCATAGAGGCTGTGGAGTCTCCGTCCTTGGAGATATTTAAAAGCATTCTGAACATGGTGATGGGCAACTGGGTCTAGGTGGCTTTGCTTCAGCAGGGTGTTTGGTCAAGATGACCTCTGGATGTCCCTTCCATCCTCAATGATTCTGTAACTTCGTAAGTCTGTGGAGTAAATGTTGAAATATCTATTTTTTGGCAATGACAAAATATATATAAAAAGATAGATTTGATTATTAATATACAAATGTTGGAAAACTTTCATTTATTTCCAAAATGAATTTTTCCCTGTAATTCTAGTTTGGTAACTTTGGTGGATTGTCATCCCGGGTACTAAATTAATATAATTTTGTCTTATTTAGAAAAAAAATGTTCTCTAATCCTGCTAGTCTAGTAGGGTACTAGAAATAAAATCCACTGAATAGTCCATGTGGAATTAAATCTTTATTTCATTTAAAAAATAATTATGTAGCCATATATGCAAACATGAAAAAGAGGATATATGATATCTTTTTTTCCAGAATTCTATGTTGAAAGGGCTGTACAGTTTATGTAGCACAACTACTAATTGAGCAACACAATTTAATATAGATCTCTTTAAGATCTGTTACGTTTTTTCTATGACTCGGATCACACTACACGTCTGTTACTTTCTTGTTTAATTACTTGTTGCATGCCTTGTAGAGTTTATTTGCAGTTTTCAGTTTTCATGTGCTGGGAGCTGTGCACCTCAGCGTCAAAACATTTGCTACTGCAGTGTTTTCATGAAATTGTTGCTTGTGAACATACCTGAACAAGGCCAGAGGTACCAGTTATGTTTTGCTCTTGGGAAGACAAGATAGTATAGATCTGCTGGAGGAACATCTGTCATAAATAGCAAGGGTCTGATCATGCAGTTCTGTGGGTTCTGTGAGGTCCACTGGTACTCTTGGTACATTGACTGTTCTTTTGAGAAATATTTATTTCATAAAGCTCCAAGCCATATGTTGCTGAATTGAATTATTAATGACGGATAATAATTCATTTGTGAATAAGGCAAAATTCTTCTATTTGTATCTCATCAACATGAAAAGCAAGTCGAAATGAGTGAACTGGTGTTGCTGTTTGACATATGGGAGCAGGAAGCAGAAAGCATCTGTGCTGAGACCATGAAAGATCTCTAGCCTAAATGGCATCACATTGACATGTGGCTGTTCCTGAGATGACCATTCCATATGCTCTTTAGAAAGGTATAACAAATCAGATTGGCCGAACTCAGAATGTTCTCAAAAGACTTCTTATTTGCTAACTTCACTGAGTTTTCTTGAAATCATTTTTCTGTCATGGAGTACCTTGGAGGGCCCACAGATCTATAAAGTTTCCATAAGGTTATTTTGCTGTAAGTGAAATTCTTCACCTTTTTGAGAATAAGATCATCATTACTACTTTGGAGTGGCTGTATTTATTTCAGTAGGCATTTATAACTTCCCCTGAGTTTTCAGAAAGAGCTTTTTTAAGAACAGGAGCTCATTCTCTGCCTGTTCTCTAGAGAGATCTCTTTCTGTCCACTGACTATAAAGCAAGCCTTGGAAGATCAGACTCCTAATTCAGTGCCTTCCATCCTCCATCATGCTCCCTGAAAACACTTCTTTGTATATTTCATTAGTGCAGCTGAAATATTTTGAAGTTTAATCTGAATACTATAACAATGGAAGACACTCTATTCCTTTTCTCAACTTTTCACTACTCAAATATTTAATGGCAGTGCACCTTAACTACTGCTGAGGGTTTCAACCTTTTTTTTTACCAATGGTGTTGATAGTCCCTCCTGTGACTTTAAACCCTTTGCCTAAAATGTCATGAAAATAATTACACAGTTTCTGAAAAAAAAGTTGTTTATTTTTCTTTGAACAAAATATCTACAATGACATGGGCAACACCATAAATTTCACATTTTAACACTTCTGTCTGCAGAGAATGTCAGTTTAAGTGCAATATGATACTGTAATACAATAAAAAGGAATTTAATCAAATCCATGCAGGACACATTTATGGAGTTTTACTAAAAAGGAAGTACTTTGAGACTGCCATCAGGCAGAATTCACAGGAGAATATTTTGAAAACTCACAGACAAGTTATTAATACACTATCATATTATTTTTTTTCTTGCTGTAACCTTTAAAAAGCCAGGATCACTAACACAAAAAAAAATGTATATTATGTTAAGCCTTATGTCAAAAGCTTATGGCACAATTTCTTTTCATACAGCTCACAATTACACATTCATGGAACATCAGTAGCTACTTTAGTTCATTTCTTCTGTTAGCATCACTCTGTCATACATTAAAATACAAACATAAGAAATGTTTCTTGCATATTTCACAAAGATGAAAGTGAAGAAGTGCAGTAATACTCAAGAATGTCAAGAATACAGGATGAGCCAACATTTTTCTGGCATTTAACCCACTGCCTCTAGCAATCTAACCTGCTTCCACAAGCCTTCCAAACTGATAGTATTTCAGTAACTACTGTAGGTGACGTGTATTGCCTGAAGGCACCTTTTTCATAACCATTCCAAGACAGAATACTCATTTTATTATTAATAAGTAGTTTGGTTTGTGATTTTTGTTCTTCTTCTTAGTTGTCTCAAGAAGGAAAAAAAATCCCATGATGATCTGGTATTGTTCTCATCTAAATAACCATTTGATTGTACAGTAAGATGTGGATAAAGTTATCTTACTACATCACAGGGGTACTGTAAAAATTAATAGCATTTTCAGCACATTTCACAGTTTAAGGCCAAATTCCGCTCTGTTAGATTAATTCCTATGATAGCTCAAATGAGAGCAGAAGTTGCACGTAAAATATATCTCTCTTTGGCAACTAACCGTCACAGCTTGGGCTGGGAACTATATATTTCCAACTAATATAAAATTATTGCTAAAAATAATACTTTTTTTTTTTTCCCCAGGTTAAGGAAGACCTATTATCTTTCTGTACTGTTAAAAATATAAGGTTTTGTACAGTTTATTATACTCTATTTTTATCTACATTATCAACCTGCAGTTTCTGTAAGGGGTTATAGTACAAAGTGGAAGCAATACCTTACTTCTTAAATGTAAGGTGCACATCTAAATCATCTAAATATAAGTCTTTCTAGTGAGTAAACAGAATCATCTCTCATACATCATGAAGTATTCTATATAAAGCAGCCTATAAAAAGGTTTTCAAACTCTGGTAAAGAGAAACCAAAGAAAACCAATATATGAGATGAAAGAATAATTAAATTTCATATTCTTCCTGAATTCTACTAACCTGCCTAAATAATAGTACTTCCCAACAAAACTCCTTTAAAGTAGAATGCGCTTTATTTTGGTTTTAAAATAGCTAAATTCTAAATAGTGGTACACTACTATCCCTTCTTCCCTATTCCTTCAAGGCTCCTGTAATTTATCGTCATTTTAGAGAAAAAAGCCAGACCCCTAACAATGAAAGCCTATTTTTTTGATATTTGAATATATTTTTTAAAATAAAATGCATTTTATTATTCAGAATTTAAGCAGGAGTTTGGTACTGTGATAGATGAGGATATCTACTGCACCTCTGAGGCACATTTCTTAATCTCTCTTGAGGTCCGCACCTTATGAGGGGTGACATGGATTTGCCACATCTCTCTCCTTAGTGAAGGAAGAAAAGGTAGTCACATCAGAGATCCCAGGCTCTGCCTTGGACTTTTTGTCTCCCCGTGGTCCCTTGTATGCTCTGTACAGCCCATGCTTTTTACCCTGTACCTTCTTGCTCTGTCTTCCATTAAGAAAGTGGGTGGTATGGAAGTTAATTCTCTATCTGCACACAGGTAGAAAATACTGTCCCAAGAGGATATATACAGTAGTTGACATAATTTTTTTTTTCCTTGGCAACTACTGCTTTTACCTGAACAAATGTAGCTATGGAGAGAATACTGAGGGATGGGGCAAAGTAGTAAGGATGCCTCATGCTTTCTTCTTTCCCCTTCATGGTAACCGTGTCAGTTATTTGGTAGCTGTATTACTGGAGTATTCAGATTTTAGTCTTCTCCTCCCTTATAATTGTATCGCCATGATCTTCTAGTGACAGTATTTTATTTTTGAAGTATAGGGCTGGCCTACAGAGACCACAGAGCCCAGGTTCAGTGGTATTGAGGTGAGGTAGCTGTCTACTTCAGCCTAATAAATGTGGGTTGTTTTTTTTTGCTTGGTTTGGTTTGGTTTTATTTTCTAATAGGTAGGAGAAGCCCTGCGAGATAGCATCTGTGTCAAGTGTTATTTCCTTGGTGATTATTTTTCTGCCTCTCCACTGCCTCTTTCAGGGAACTGTAGCATTAATACTGCAGCCTGACCAATACTGCAGATTACTTAATGTTACTCCCTGCTCCTTCATTATACAGTTCCAAAAGAATCCTCTCCCACACTAACCTTAGCTGATGACAGTAGCTCTTGATCCTAGCTTTGTACAGAGGGCTGGCATGCCTGCTGGCATTTTTGGACATTTCCCCTAGTCAGTGGTGAATAGAAGGCATTTGTGCCTTACAGTTTCTTATAATCTCAAATGACATTTCTCTCTTTACCATGTGACTTTACATTAAGTCATTTAGGAACAATCTAAATGAAATTTAAATTTTAAGTTCTGCTTTCTTTTGAAAAATGCATTATTTAGTGGACTGTAGAGGTTTCTGTTACCTTGGCAAATGTTAGGATTCCAGTAAAAAAAAACCCAAACAAACAACAGAACAAAACCATCAGTTCAGGAGACATCTTGGTTCCATTTTATCAAAATTGAATATATTTTTGAATTTGAATATATATTTACCTGAGGACAGCAGAATGACATGCCAAATGTTATGTGCATTTGAAAACAGCATTATGGAACCGTTTTTTGCTTTCCCCCTCTGTAATTCTTTTGTTATTAATAGATTGCTAAATGAAAAATAAACCAACAAAACATTCCAGCAACACTATAGAGCTTTCATAATGATATTTTAAATATATTTAAGTCTCAATGTGCCCTGTTAGGAATCTGAACACTATATGTCAATTTTCAGTATGTGAGTTGGAAATGCCTTAAGAACAATGTAAGTGCCTGTGAAAGAGAAATATAACTAGAGAGAGGAAGGGACTGTATTTCCACTGGTCAGGTCTGACACCCTCTTCCTTTTTCTCACCATCATGCATGTCTGAAGAGATGCATCCTTAGAGGCAACAGTAGGCACTAGGTCCAGTCATTAAATCTACGTCTATCATTTATTTTAAATAGAACATATCCTTTAGGGAGGGCAGAAAAAAAGATAGAATTTAAATTTATGGTTTTTTGTTTTGTTTATATATATACTGCAATTTTCCCTTAGATTTCCATAGTTTAGTCAAAGACAAATGTGGCACAAGGGTTCTTCCCCCTCTCTGGGCTAATAGGTTTATATATGAATGAAGGATTCTGTCCTTCTAGATTAACAATTTACAGTCCTTCTGACTCCCTGTTACATTTTCCCAGTGTTGTAATCCAATCACTTTTAAGATTTCCTGTTCGGGAGAACACTTTTCTGCCTTAAAGAGCAAAGAAAGAAATTTATTTCTGCATTACTCAGATTTGTTAGTGTGTTGAAAACAAGGAAGTAGGTGTGTGAGAGCAACGCACTATTGAATGATTTGGATCCCAAAGGGGCAATGTGAACCAGGAACTCAGGTGTTGGAAACTAGAATACCTAGGAGTTATTCTGATGTGGCTGGCATTTTTTAAATGCACTTTATTGAATTCATGTCAGCTGTTTTAGATGGAAATAGGAGAGATGGGCCTGAAAAATAATGTAATTTTTTATGATTGCCTCTTCATCATGGATCCAGTACTACAAATAGTCCTTGAAGAAAATACTGTTGATTTTGCTGACAGCAGAAGCAAGTTAATATCCCTTGTCATATGATACAGCTAATGATGACTTTGGGAGAGATTAAGATACCCTAACTTAATTGTCAGTCATTAGTTTATGATACTCCCTCACACAGAGGAGTATCTTCAAAATGAATAGGTTTTTTTGGAACATGCACATAAATAAAGAAAAACAAGACACAACCTCAGCAAATAATAATTGTATAAAGAGAATTGAATTAATTTCAGATTATAAATGAAGCACAAGTATTAAAAAATACCATTTTAATAATACAGGAGGATTATATAGCTTCTTTCTGAAACAGCTGAACAAAATCTGAGCGCTACTATTTTAGAATCCCTCTTAACTAATCCTGGGAGGAAAACAAAAACAAACCCAACCAAACCCAAGGTTGCTATGCTATAATCCTCAGTGCAGCATTGCATTGCTTCTGTTACTTCATATGCAGCGTGCCTTTGGCAGTGCACCAAATGTTTGCCTCCAGCTGATTTAGCTTTTGTATACACTTTCTGAGCAATAAAACAAAAATCTAAACCATGTTCAAAATAAAAATGCTTTGCAATGAGAAACAGCCTCAGCTACTGGACTTAAAGTATATAGTAATTCTAAATGTTAGCTTTCCTTTATTTTGCAGTAGACAAGATTGGCAAAAGTAAACACTCTTGCCTACAAGCTATGTCATGAAAGTGATCTATTGTGTTATAATTCAAATAAGCAACTAATACGCCTTATTTAATCCTAACCAGGGAAAATCTCTCTAAGAGTTTTAATAATTGTTCTCCTATTTATTAATATAAATTACAGGAAATGTAGAAGACCATTCCAGATCCTTTTTCATGTTTTAGGAAAGCTGCACCTCACAATTTTTTCCAAAATTGTGAGGTCCCTCTTCACCAGAATCTGTTGTATCAATGTACTTCAAAGAATGAGTCAGAAAACTTGATATATTCATAAATCAAAATGCCTGTATTTATACAGCATGTAGGGGATAAATGTGCATAAACACAGTTGTACTCATCCTCCAATTTTGTTCAGTGAAGCATTTGACTACTTGCTGTTAGTTTTGGTCTAAAATCTCTTTGCATTGAATCAAAAAGAAGGATTGCAAAATTTTGATGCAGTTTGTCTACCTCACAAGCTGTATGAGTTTTATCTTTTGAGAAGAGAAACCCTTCAAAAATATAAAAAGGATTAAAAATATTGTAAGTTTGAATTATCAAAATGTAGGTAATTGAAAGGAAAAAAAAATCTGATTCAGGAATCTATACTTTACAAATTTTAATATATTTCCCATGGGATATGCAGACTGTTAGGCTGTCTGAGATTATTTCAACATACAACTTTCAGGGAACAGTAATCTGAAGTACACTGAATAAATCATATAACTTCATTGTGCCAAATGCGCTCATTGCAAAACCACAAGTACTGTCCTTAAGACAAGAAAAAGTCCTTAGAACTGAAATCTCAAATCAGCAATTTGTCATTATCTTGTAAAATTGAAAGAAAGGTTACAAATATGAATCTATTCTGTAATACTGTGGATTCATATAAGGTATTCTGGATCCAGTTGTTTCTAAATTAAAAGTACACCAGAATTAAGAAAAAAAAAGAAATTAAGGAACATCAAAGAGTACTGTACAATTATACCACTATGTAACAGTATGTATAAATATTTGGCAGTAAAGCTTCAGTAGAGAGTGATTTACAATGAAAAAGATGTTAATATTTAGTTTGACACAGAAAGTTTGCAATAGCAGATGTATCTTCTCTCCATGCCATTCTTCCATTCCACTGTGACTGGGCATTGCAGGCCATGCAGGATCTCCTTCATTCCCCCCTCAGTGCTTTTAACTCTCCCAATCATTCCTCTGGTGAGCATTTCTAACAGAAAGCCTCCTGTTGAAAATGGCAGACAGATCTGTATATACTGAAAGCCTTAATCCTGTTATTGGTGAATGTCCTCATGCCTGATGATTTTGTAAATTACCCAATAAAAAATATTGAAAATCAGAAAGGCTAATGGGAAACAAGCTCTGGATATTGTGTCTATCTTCTTGGCCCGGTCAATGAATACCTTTCTCATCTCATCAGGGCTTTTTGGTGCAGCTTGAACAGGATTGTTTGGCCCCTTCTGTGTCACTCCATCTTTTCCTTGCAGACATGGGCCCATTCCATATGCTGTAAAGCTGAACTGACTTTCCCGTACATCATCATCCTGTTAAAAAAAGGGAGAAAAAAAAAAAGGGGGAAAAAAAAAAAGCAATATTTTTTTTTTTTAATTATTATTATTTACAGAAATCTTACCAGCTGCTAAATAGGAAGTATTGCACCATTACCTCAGTGACATCTTGAATCCACAGTTTATCTTAACTGGTTGAAATTTCAGCCCTATCAGTGTCTGTCAAAAATACTGCTGCAGATTTAACAAGCATGGAATTTATTTGTTTACAGACTTGTAATCTATTTAGAGAAAAGAGTAAGCTTGGTAAACTAGCAGCAATCAAGCACACAACTTCTGCTTTGGCTTAATCTTCTCCATTTACTGCTGAAGTCTTCAACTGGGCAAGCTTCACACCAGTCTTTTAGAAAACAATCATTAGCTCTGCATGTTGCTTAACAAAATGGGATCAGGGCCGATAGAGATACTCATCATACAAGCACTAATGATGCTCACATTAATTATATTAGTGAGAATTCTACTTAACTGGTCATTGTATATTTACTTAATCTTATCTGTATGCCTTATTTCTGCTGTTGCCTGTGAATTTATCAGATACAGAGAATAGTATGTAAAGTAAATGAAAGCTAAAGGCCAGATTTTTCTTCTGACATATTCTGTCAATTCAGGAGAAAACTGGCAAAGACATTTTGAATTCAGGGAGCTATAAGGGAAAATGGGTTTTAATCACATGGCACAAACCCCAAAGTAGATGGTCTGAAGATAAACATATTTTCATAGCATGCATTTAATGAATTTGGCTGGAGACACATTTTGTACTTCTCTTTACCTGGTTATAGATGTACTCAAGTAATAAAGGAGGTACAAATGCAGGCAAATAAATTATATATAGACTGTGAAGCCAGCACCAGATTGGGTTCTGAAATATATGCCAGTGAATTCCTTCACAATGTGTACCACTCAGGGATAGTTATGGGATTTTGATGACATTCACAATTTTTTAAATACTGGTTTTGAATTAAAGGTTTTCTATTTTTCATGTCTAATTTAGCCTAGTTGCTTTGGGATGATAGTCTTTTATGAAGTATGACAAAATAGTATATGTTATTTCTTAAATGCTTTGGAAAATAATCTAGATAAGTATTAAAAAAAAGAATTGAGCAGCAGTCAGTTTTGCTTTTTCAAGAGAATTTTTGACATTTTGAAGGTCTTCTTAGCTTAAAATAAAAGGGTATAAAAAATATTTACCAAAGCCAGTCAAATAATCAGTATTTCAGTTCAGTAATTCAGAAGCATTTTTTGTTTGTTTTAGTTAAACCTCTTACTTTAAATGGAATTTCTCCATGAACACATTTAAACCCAAACTTCCAGATGTTTTGTTTTGAAAATGCCTGTGACATTTGGAAAATTTGAAAATGTTTTGGAATGGAGAATTAATTATAAATATATTTAAAGTTTCAGTTAAGTAGTATTAAGGAGAACCATAGTTAATTACTGTTTAAAACAATTCTACTGATGTTTACAATCACTATTAGTTGAATAAGTTAGCTACAAGAGAACGCAGATCCATTACTAAGTTTGAAGTGAACTAGATGGCAATCTGTATGAGCATCCAACAGAGCTGTAGTTATCACCCAACAGCAATCTTTTAAATTAAATAAGCTTATAGACTAATATAGCTCACTGAAACTGCTATACTTCAAATCTGTATTATAACCAATAAAACCAAAAAAAATAAAGTAAAATTAACATGAAAGAAAAGGAGGAGGAAAAATCACTGACTGACTTCAATATGGAATGAATAACAGAAATACAAAATGATAGGATTGTTATTTGATGACGTGATAAAACAAAGATCTAATTAATACAGTTGTGTTCCTCTCCTGTCAGAAAAGAATGGGAAATCACATTTTTACAGTTGTATTCCAGAAGAGCTGTAGTATTGTGTTCCAGTTAACACAATTTACAAATGCATGTGAGAATTTACACTAAACTTGCCATTTAAACGATTTCATACGTACAATTCAGGGTTTAAATCCTTTCATGCTTCTCCATAAAATAATGCATATGATTGCACAAGATCAAATAGACAATATATACTTTTTTTTTTTCTGAGTAGCAGCTTTCAGTTGAGTTTGTTTTCATGATGAGGCACTATATCCTAAAACTTTACTGTATTTGTCCTATGCTTACCTGAACTGACTGATACTCCCCAATTATTTTAAAGGCCAGGTCTCTGCTTACTTTTTTGCTTGCAGTATCCTGAATTTAGTCTCCAAGCAGGATGCTTGGAAATTATCTCTGTTCTTGAGGAAGTGATGTGAAGGTCCTCCTGGAAGTCTAGAAATTCTACCCAGTGCCTGTTGGATTGTGTTTCCACGAGGGCAAGGCAGGATGGTTAGAGCCTGCCAAGTCACTCCAAAGTGCTAGGGCTAATGGATATGCAGGAAAGGGCACCTTTCAGAGCATTGTAACGTGCCAGGTACCATGAGACTTTTTTCTGGTGTACCAGTTGGAATATCCAAAATGTGGTTCTGCAAGTTTTCTCGCACGTTCGTAATGCAGAAGAATTAATTTGGCTTCAGGTTCATATCTAAGGGTGCTCATGCAAAGCAGGAAAGATGTAGTTATTATTATTATTGATATTAACTTTGGAGTGTTTTTTCAGACATTTTTATAAGATGCCAGTGACATCCTGCCTGTTTTTATCAATTGAGTTGGTTACAGTCCTTCTTTTTGACTAGAAATATTTCTCATAATGCACATGTCCGAGTCCACAGCTGTTGAAATCATCTAGTGGAAGTGCCCTATGTATTCCAGCTGAGAATCTAGACAGTGAATTTTCCTGAAAACATCCTTCACTTTGATTCATTTTATTATTTTTAATGTGAGGAGGCCTTTTTTTTTTTTTTCCTCCTGGTCTTTTGTTAATTTGTTAAGTGCACCATCACTAAAGAAAATTAATGACTTTTTGATAAAGCTTTTAAACTCTTATTATGAATGAACTTTAATAAAGGTTCAATATGAACGTAACTTTCACTCACACAGGTTTGGAATTAACGATTTGAAAGGTATTCCGCATACAGCTACATATAAATATTGTATAATCTCTGCTAAAATTACTGTAATTAAAGAATGCAAATAACTGTAGATAACTTTTGTTTAGAGTTACAATTCTTTGGAGGCCTGAATGAATAATTTCAATTAGTTTATTTTCTTACCAGCATTGTTCTACAAAATACTTAGCTATAAAGTATTAGAAAGCTGTCAGGTTTTCTGGCTTTGAGACTAGGCTGTTCATCTATTTGATAATACATTTCTCTTGAGGAGTAATGAGCATAAGGGCTAAAAATACATTTATAGCCTTTTCACTGTAGGTTGTGGTAACAGTCTGACTTCTGTTATTTGAACACCGTATTTTTTTACTGTTCTTTTTTGAGAAGAAAAGAGATATTGAATTGTTCTGCACTACGAGCAGCTTAGTTTTAAATGGTGATCTGGTAGCAATGGACTTCTTGAAATGAGGTAATTGTTCCTTTGGAGTCGCAGAAAATCAAATTTTAATACTATGTTTTAATCCAGATTTAAATAGATCAAAATGGATTATGAGATTAACAAGACAAGTACCTTTATTTAAACATTTCACGTCATCACATACAGGTAGCAATGAAGGTATATGGAGTTCACATGGGAAGACATTATTTCAGACAAAAGGACAGGGCCTCTGTTAATGATTTGGATATCACATTATGACAAATGGGACATCTTCTTCATAGTTTACCCTTAAATTTGTACTGTAGATTTGAGGCAAAGTCCCGTCTATAGGTCCTGTACATCTCAAGCCATTGCTATGCTGAAATGTTTCACTGATTTCATTTCCATCAAGAACTCCCTCAAAATACTTTCATCAAAACGGGTGGGTTGACCAAAAAGAAAACAAAAGAAAAGAGGTGTAATTACCATTAAAGACAATCTAGTTTGCATGTCTATTTTCCTCACTAAAGGTGATCTTTAGAGTTTTGAAAATAGAATTAAAAGTTTGACTGTTCCTGAAAGCTAAATATAAGTCTAAAATGAAAGTGTTATTCAATATATGCACACAGTTAATGTTTTTCCCCACACAGTGTAAATGCAACTAAGAAAAAGCACTGATCATAGGTATGTTTCAGTATCCCTGTATGACTTCTAATTCTGCCATGTTTTTCCTTTTTTTTCTTTCAAGACCCAAAGAAATGAAACTGTAAATGAATAATTAATATTCACTCATTCTGAAGGAATGTTTCCATCACATTAGTAATATAGTATTTGTAAAATAGTTGTTTTCATTGGCCAGGTTTCTTTCTCTGACAGAGACAAACCACTATATTTAGTCATCTATTGACTACCAAATGAAGTCTCAAATCTGGAACCAAAATTCCCCTGTTCTCAGGAGAATTCATTATGTTATTTGTGTAATCATAAATAAATTAGACCCTTTTTAAAAAATCTCCTATACCTATTGTAATGTCTAATGGAAACCAGCAATGAGTAGTTTGCATGTTATGTTGCAATGACAGTTTTTCTTCATAAATGGATTTGTAACACAATCCTAGACATTTAAAAATTTGTATTAATTCTGAGCAAATTGGATATGGCCTCTGAAAGTAAATCTGCTTTGAAGTTTGGAATCATGGAGTGAAGTCCATACTTACAGCCATAAAATGGTAGCCTGGGGATGCAGTTATACCTAAGAATCGCCTTTCATACTGTTGTCACTGTTATCTGGAAAGGGAGGCTGCAAATGTACTAGATGCTTTAAAAACAGAGGCAGTGACTGTAGTGGAAAAAACATAAGGAAAATGGCAAGGATAGCTGAGCTTTGGGTGTGAAAATGTCTTGATACACCTCTGTATATAATGACATTTTGTATAACTATAATTTTTCATAAAACTAAGCAGCTCTTTGTTTGCTACACTTGTTTACTACAGGGGTTGTGTCTGAGTTCAGTTATGAATTTTAAGAGAGATATTTCAGTTCTGTGTTTCAGTTTCAGCATTGAGAAGGAATAACCCCTAATTTTGATTAAATTTACAAAATACTCAAGCCTGGGAAAAAATGAAATTTTTTTGAGGATATATTTAGAGATACAAATTGATTTCAATCATTTTGACAAAGAATCTGAAAAATACAGGAGGAGAGTCAGTAGGTGCAAATAAAAGGTACTACATTTAGCCAGGAGTAATCAGCTCCACAAACATGAGATGGAGAGTGCAGATAAAATGCTGGTGCTAAAAAATTCTGTATTCATCTGTTGGAATTTGCCTGGTAGAAAAACCTAATCCCCATAAAATATTCCAAGATGGTAAGCATATAGAATAAAAAAGCCTGAAAATTTATCCTAACTACTCTATTTATCTAATTTATTTGGACATAAATACTAAACAGAATAGCAGGTTTTCACTTTGAAAAGAAAGAGTATTTAATGTTCAAGGAAGCCCCTGAAGTTTATTTTAAATGCAGCCTTTTAACCTAAATTATTTTCATGTCTTTGACTTTATGGTGGAATGAACATTTCTTTCTACATGGTAGTTTTAAAAGTCAATACAATCTAATTCCTGAGAGCCAGTGGCTGTTTGAACTAGTCTGAAGGGATAACAAGCACATATAAAACTTTAATGTCACCAGCGATAGTAACTGACTGTGAAAAAAGGACAAAAGAGGAAGGAAACACAAGTTAATTTGACTTATGATCCTAGGCCTTGCATATCATGTTAGAAGTTGTGGTGGGTAAATTATAACATTTGTGATAAGTAAGGCTAGTAATTAACTACTTTTTTTAATCTATAAAACATCACTTATAATTGTTTGTATACCAGAGGCTTTTGGATGGGATCCAATTTTTTTTTTTTAAGAGATAAAAGCTCCATGATGTAATGTTCCAAATTCTAATATACTTGCTGGGCAAAGAACAGTTTAAAAAACTCTGAGGAAAAAAAAAGGAAGCAATTAGCTTCTAGCTGTCTCTAGAGCGTGAGAAGGTGAGGTGTATTCTCAAAGGTTAATTTTGTCCGGGAGCTCTCACTCTACATAGAATTGGAGTGAGTAAAGAAAATTAATATTCTCAGAAAAATGTCTATTTCTCAAAATCATAACCTTGCACACAAAGCATTATTTTTTAGTAAATTTAGTCTGAGAAACCTGTCTCATGATGAAACATACAGACACAGGGAGGAAGGGAAAACCATATACTCCTGCGTGTAGTTAATACCCTCATCTGGGTATGCAATGAAGAAAAGCATTGAAATGCATGTCTTCATCCTTCAGAATCTAAGGGGAGTACTTGATACTGTACTATAGACCCTGCAGTCTCTAAGTCAAATCCTCTAATATTATGAGAACCTAGCAGGCAACCTACCTAGAAGACTGTCTAATAAAATGTGAAATTAGAATAAGGACTTTTAAGTGAGAATTCAAAAATACCATGATGTCAAACACTGATCTGGCTAAATACTTAAGTCTACGAGGCTATTCATGTGCATACTTTTTTGCTAAGTTGTCTTCTCTTCGAAGTGCTTTGTAAATTGTGGATCCTTCCTCACCTCTTATCTGAAATGTGGTTGATTATGATTGCTAAGGGAGTGTCTTTGGTGAGCTTGAAATTTTGCTAAGGTGGGGCTGGAAAGAGATTTGGTTTGACTCTGAGGAAGAAAGGTAATATTACCTGCCAGTTTCTAACCCTGTGGTTATAACCATTGCTGTGCATTTAAGGAAATGCCTGGTTAAAATAAATAAATAAATAAAAGACTAAAAGTATAATCACATAAAATATCACTCACCAGAGCTGTTTGTATTTGATATGATGCATTTGTAGTTGCTCACCTGACCCTGTCCCATAATCCATCTCTGCCCATCCCATTCCCCTCATTACAAACCTTTAAGCAGCTTTCAGAGAGCTGCCATATTTCAAAAGCAAACACCCTGTCACAAAAATGCTGCTTTCCTCCTGCGTGTCTCAGAAAGCATTTTTTCTGCTACTGTCAGTGAAAAGGAAAAAAACACATTTTTCACAGGGACAAACGCTGAAAGCAGTTACATGCACTCTGAGTCATCATCTAGGCTACAGTACAGGAGTTTCTCTCTGCACCAGAAGAAGTCTAGGACTCAACACACGAGAACAGGCAAATGTATGAAAATGTCATTTTCATTTGACTGTCTAGACTGCCTTTTAATATGGAGCCTTGCTAGCAGAGACTGCTTAGGTAGGCTTTACAGCATTGCAGGTTTTCAGGATCTTCTAAGTAAAAAGGAAACAACCTGTAAAATGTCTTCTCCTTGTGATGCAAGCAGTAATTGGAGATATGTCTTCAGGAACAAAAGACAGCTGAATGGAGTCATGTTGCTATAGTCACAATTTCATCCACAGTAATATTCTAGACAGTGACTGAAAGCCAGTGAAAAGGCTCTGAATGACATCAGTGGTGAATGCTCTTTTAATGAATAGGTTGGAGAAATATTTACTCTTTGAAAAATTTGAAGTAGGAATGACATGTTGCTAAAAGAAATTTTGCTTTTTGCTTCATTTAACTGTGGACTTCAGAATTCAAACCTGTAGTCTTAGCTATTTGACTTTGCACATTGGTAGTGGCTTATTTTACTGGTAGTCCAGATAGATTAACCTATAAAATAAATATTAATAACCATTACTGTATTAAAGTTTCTTACTAGTTGTATGGTCAATTTACACAACAGGAGGAAAAAGCCCAATTTCTCAGACTTTTAAAGTAAAATGTTTGTTTTACCACCAATAATATTAATTGAATAAGTATTTTTTGTGTTAAAAATATTTACATGAAAAACAGCTGTTAAGGCTTTGAATATGAGAATGAAAGCAAAAAACATTATTTGTTGAATCTCAGTGTAGTGCAAACTGCTGCAAGTACCAGTAACATTCATCCACTGAAGTATAATTGAACTCTTCTGAGTAACATTCATGCTTGTGCAGATGGCTCCCACATGGTCCATGCCTCATTTAAATCCCTCTTAATTCCTCTTTCGAGAATTCAAGTTGGATTTATGCAGTGCATAGTCCTTGTAGTGACCCTCTGCCTATAGTGAATTTCATTCTGTACTGCCATTTTATTTATATTGCCACTTTAAGCTGCAGAATGTTTACCAAATTAACGCAATATCCTGGCATAAATCAATCTCAGACTCTCTTTCAAAGTTGTGAACACTGCTACTTTTACCTTGTTCTTCTTCCTCTTGCGGCGGAATCGCAGAAGTTCTTTATGTTGCCTTGACACAAAGTTTACAGCTGCGTACTCCAAAAGTGCAGAAAATACAAAAAGCAGACACACAGCCATCCAAATGTCAATCGCTTTGACATATGACACCTATGGAGAGAATAGAGCAGAAGATGAAATATGTTAAAACCACAGGTGGAATGTTGGGTATTTCATGTCAGGAGGCAACACTACTCAAACAAAATTTAACATGCAAACTAGATAATAAGGGGGCCAACAATTCAATCTATAGCTGTTAAATATTTTTTAAAATGAAGTCTTTCACACAAGGTGTGTGCTGTTTATGTCATGGACAGTTCCTCATAGTGTTCTCTGTATTTTATCACAAACCAAATAATACACAAGAAGCATGAGCTCTTCCACCATTTGTCCCACTGACATCTGTGAATGATGCTAAGGAACCAGAGAAAAGGTTATAGTGGAACCAGTGGGAATTCCTGTATAATATCCAATCCGATTTAAAGCTCCTGGAATAGAAATTAAGTAGAAGAAGTGAGATAGATGGAGAACTCTGATATGTTCATTGTCTGGTAACTATATTAGCATGGTAAACCAAAAATAGAGATTCAAATTAGTCCTGTAATTTTGACACAGTGGAAGTACTGAAAATCAATCACGGAGTGGATGAACTCACTGCAATCCTTTATTGCCAAACTCAGCTGCAGGCATAATCTGACCTAGGAAAGTAGGACTTGTTCCCTCTCTGTGAGCACAAGAGCTTTTTTTTTTTGTATAAGCCAGCACACCTAACTTCAGGCCTCAAAAATTTGACAAAAACCATCTGCAGCTCTCTCTGGTAACCTCTTACATTCTTGCTTTCCTGAGTTTTTATAGCATTCCATATTCTTATCTGGTGGTGCTACATTTGAATTCCATATATTTGAGGCACAATGCACACTCTGTTAGGGGTATCTGTTTTACTTAGAAAAAAAATTAATTAGCTAACCTAAAAATTCCACATTAAAATTAATACAAATTTGGACTTCACGTATTTTTATTGTATACATTTTATTTCTATTGAGTGCAATAGCATATGAAGATGGTCATGGAATAACCCTTAAAATGAGAATCTTTAAAGCAATGGCAAGTCAGAAAATGTAGTCAATCATAGAAATATACTTTAAGCTATTTACATTGCATAGTGAACCTTTCTTTATACGATTGTTTAGAGCTATTTAGCTTCATTTTTTCCTACATTTTAATGTAAAAGTGTTTGTAACTAGTGAGTTAATTCATAATGCAGACAGGTTATGGGAAAGGAATGTCATTGAGAACAGGTTGAAACATATGACCTTTAGAAAGTCAGTCATATCTGCCAGTATGTCATCAGATATTGTGGTCTGGAAAAGGATTTGCTAAGTCAGTTGCTAAGCAGCGCTTATGTAGTACTGAATAACATTGCTTTCATTACATGCTGAGGTTTATGGAATTTATTAGATATGTCTTCAGCTAAATGGTTCAGATGGAAGAAATAGAATATATTTGACTTGGCTCAAAACTCCCTAACCATTTCAAAGTTATTTATCTCCTTTCTTAAATGCTAGTAATTAAAAAACATACTACAAGGTTGACAGAAGGTGTATTTGTCATATAGCATTTTGACTTCGTACTAATGTGGTACAAATAAAGGAAATTCTGCCTACCTTTGGAAGAGATGCTCGTGAACCTGAGCTTTGTGTTGTCATGGTCAGTACAGTTGTTATGCCTAATGCCACTCTGGCTGGAGCTGCATCCATATTGATCCAAAATGACACCCAGGAGAGAATGACGATCAAGAGACTTGGAATGTACATCTGGATGAGATAGTAACCCATCTGCCTCTCAAGGTGAAATCGGACTTCAATACATGTAAACTTTCCTTTTTATAACAAAGAAGAAAGATTTAATATAAACAGAATGTTCTTTACTGTCAACATCCAGAGCAAACTCTAAATAATTTACACTCCAAATACATTTGTTATCTAATGAAAGTTGAATGCTTTGATTTCTCTTCAGTGAGTGTTAATGTGCATTGTCCCTATTATGACAGAAGTATGTACTGGAGAGAAACGGGACAGAAAACCTAAAAATTTAAGCGTCCAATAACCTCTGGAACTCATCCTTCCTTATGAAAACCAAAACGTAATTTATTATGACGTAGGAAAGTTCCTTTGTGTGATCACATTGCTTTTTCCACTTACTGTTTGGAAACACTACTGTATTCAAAGAAAAGGCTTGATCTCGCATTGTGTAAAATCTTTATCTTTTGGTCCCATTTTAAGCTTAATTTTATTTTATTTTTTTTCAATTCAATGAATTTTGGAAAAATATAGCAAAATCACTGTGGGAATTAACTTATAAATAGGAGATACTACTAAATCTTTCCCTTTATCCCCACTCAAACTGTTCCAGCTCAAAAGTACAATGACCAAGATTTAAATAGAAATTGAGGATTTGAGGTTAAGCAACTTTATGAAGCCAATTAAAAGGCATCATTTTTCCAGATACTGAAAGTTGCAACTTCCACTGATTTAACCAAATGAGAACAAATACCTGGTCTGCTCACAGAAATGTGTTAAAACGTCATTTTTATCCTATCCAGATCATTTTTTTACTCAGTAAATTGTAGATTATTTCACAGATCTAGACCTGGTCCCATTAGATTTTCTAATTCTGTTCAGTGCTCATATTAGTCACATGGCAATGGTGCTGAGGGCAATGCTGTTACTATTAACAGTGTATATGTGGAACAGTTTTTCACAGCAAGAAATATACATAGCTCAGATTTCTTCCTTATTTCAATGAAAACATTTCCAAATTTTGCCTTTAACATGGAAAGCTATATAGTTATTTATTTCTTAAGTGATAGTTAAGGTTTTTTATTATGTTTTCCAGCAGTTTTGATAGATTTTTTCCTAATCCGTTTTTATTTGCCAAAATGCCATCTTATAGTAAATTGTTCCACATTAAGGGTGCTTTAATATTTATCATATTAACAAAATTTATGTAATGGACTTATTTATGAGATTATCCTATACCAATGTAATATATTATGCTGTGACAAAAGCGTTAGGCGCATATAAATGAGTTACAGTTAAAGTAAAAATGATTTTTTTTTCATATAAGTGCTTGGAAATATCTTCCGAACTTCATTATTTTCACAGTGGTTCTATTAACAGGCCATTAGTTTCTTCTATGTTGTCATAGTAAATGTTAATGTATGAAAATTTTATTCTACTAAAGCATAAAAACCCAATAATTAGAAAGACAGTAGTTACGACATTAAATTTTAAAATGACATATCTCTAGAGTTTTATATCTGCAGGCACAATTATTGGTTCCAATCCTAATTGTCAGTGTTTTCTGAACTCTAGCTATACTCCTAAAATCTGTGTCCCAAATCCTGGCTCAACCATGTGCTGCCTCAGCTTCAAAGCTGATTTCTTCTTAAAACAAGGAATGAAGTCCTGGTTTAACAAAATGAATGGGAACTTTGGTGTTTACTTCAAAAAAGACCAGGATTTCCCCCTACATTTCTCTTCCAGCATCTTAAAAGAAAAGAAAAGACAGGATTATGAAGAGGCCAGAACTAGAAATGAGTGATGTGTCAGAGCAATTATACCAAATTATTTTTTTGCTTGCATTTTTATAATCGTTGGCCAAGGTAAAAATCCAGCAAAACCCTAAAACCTCAGAGAAAAACATTAATAAAAAAACTGAAGAGGGTCTCTAAGTGGAAAAATATCTTTGCTTAACTCTACAGTATGTGTGACCAGTAAGTCTGTCATATGTCCACTGCTTCCCAGTCAAGAGCACTGCATTCCTCATCTGCTTTGTTCCAGTGCAGCACTGAAAAAATTAACTTAATATGTGGAAATTCCCCAGGGAGACTGGTAGTCACAGGTTTAGATCCTTTGGTCTGTTATTCTGTTGCTGACTATTGGCTTTCTCACACATGGAAAACAGCAGAGGAGAAAGGCAGCAGTTGGGTCAGTCTCAGCACTGCAGTTGCAGCAATTGCTGATCTAAGTGGGAAAGGGTTGATGTTAGTGTTTGCCCTTCCTGGCTGAGACCAGAGCCACCTGCCTAAACTTGGCTAATGAAGTAAAATGGAAGAAAACCCATTTGCACTAGTAAATTGAGCTTCAGCTAGGAGGCAGCCAGCAGAGGTTCTGATGTTTCCCAGCTGAAGCCATCATTGAGCTGCCAACCCCCTTTCTCTTCCTGTTTTGAATTCAAATTAGCTGTGGTTTAATCTATTTGACTGGATGCTTGAATGAATCAGAAGAGACATGCCCACAACGTCGTGTCAGCTGGGAAGGAGATAGACAAGCAGCTAAGAGCCTTGCTCTAATAATTCATCCCCAATACATGAAAGGTACGATCTTGTTCATTTTAATATGCACTGTAGATGTCATGGAGAATAGCTGGGAGGAACGTTTGAAACCTTTGTGATATTTTGGCTTTGCTGAGGCTGAGTAGCAAATTAAGATGTGATGCTAGTTTCAGACCAGAGATATATATAGATGTGCCCACAATCCATACAATGGACAGATTTTTGTAATGGAAAAGAAAGGAACAGCTATTGAGGGCTTCCTAAAGGATAAGCATTTTTTCCTGAAATAGAGATCATATTCTCTGTGATTTTAAGTCTAGCCTAACCAGGGATTCAGGTGTGATAAAAGCATCAAAATTTCTGCCTTGCTGAATGGTGTACCTATGCATATGATGATGATGCCTCTTACACATGTTCTTTGGTAACAAAGTCAGATCTGCTGGGCTGGTGTGATTTCCATGCAATGTCCACACTGAAACCAATATCATAGTGGAAAAATGTATATTTCAGACCATAAGGAGTCCTTCTTTTCAGTTTCATCTGCCTCAGACTGCTCTGGAGGCAGTAGTTGGTAGAATTTAAATAGAGCTGTCCCTTTTAGCAACACTTGATATCCCTTGGGGAGAAGCTCTTCTTATTGTACCCTTATCATGCTCATATTTGCATTAAACTACTTACTTAAATAAGAATTCAATACTTGATGAAGAGACAATTGTTCAAAGCTTAGCAAAATTGAACTAAACCAAATTAAACAAATCTAAATCAATTTTTTAGGAGCCCTGCAGAGTATGAATCTTAGATCTGGGAAATGGAAATTTTATACTCTTATTCCAACACATCTGTCAATATGAGTGTAGACTGCACAGTTCTGGTTTTACTGGTGACTGAAGACCAACAAAGAGCCAGCCCAAGGGCCAGAGCTTTCCTAGCTATGGAAATTTGCTAACAGTGTCCTGGAACAATTGAACTGTGGTGATGATCCTCTCTAGCACTGCATTTTCTCCCTTGAAAAACTGCTAGAGCCACAGGTTTAAAGTGAGATTGAGTACTAAGAAGCAGAAAGAAAGGAGAAAGGGAAAGTGAGACTTCTTCAGTGGCTACGATATGCTCAGCCTAAGGGTTTAGATCCCTTAATGCAATACAGGGCTTCTAAGATTTGTCTGTCTTCTGGAAATTCCTTTTTTAAGCAGCTCAACTCTTCTACACCCCATGAAGACCATAAGGATTCAATCTGAATCTGAGTTTGAACATTGTGCTAGACAGTATATTAATTTCTAGGTACTATTCTGAAACTCTGCAGTGTTTACCATTTTTAGACTTGTAAAAATCATAGCTTGGCATGTTATGTGGAATAGACAACATATTGCAAAAGCCAGCTGACACACTTCTCTGTAGCAAGAAAATTAGACAGTCTTCTCTTCTAAAAGCAAAAGATAAAGACTTCTAAGACAAAACAATAGGTGGACTCAAAAAACAGATTTTATATGGATTGATGCAATGTGGTGACTGCACTTTGACTTTCACTGTCTTCTAATGATTAATAACCTTGGATTCCCAGGCACTCATTGAATAGTTGCCATTGTCATGCTTTGAATTTTCTTGTCTACTCTCTGTACCTTTGTATGAAGGAAAAAGGAACTGTTATTTCCTCAAAACCGATGTCTATCACAGGAGAACAGTTTATGAGAGGCTTTTAGATTGCTGTTCAGCTGCAATCTAATTTGATCAAACTGCAGGCCATTATAGACTTCCTCTTCAAGGTATTTTCCCAGCCCTTTCTTAATGGGGTCTGGCACTTATCCTGAGTTGGAACACTTAAGAGTGCTAGCTAGTACTTTATGGATGTGTGTCTTAGAGCCTCAGAAAGATGATGTTTTCATCAGTATTGTTCTGAACCCAAATCATTCATTGTGTAATTAATCAAGCCTTTCGTTAAGTGCCATGCATATGTGAGCCTTAATGTTTTAGGTTGCCTGGTACCCAGGATGGAATCACCCTGGCAAAGGCTGCAATTGTCTCTAGTGAGAGTGAGGGTATTGTCTCCAAGTGTCCTCAGATAAACTGGATAAATGAAAAAAAAATCCCCAAGACTCCACATAGGAAGCTTTTTATTTTGAAAGTTATTAAGGTTGAAAGAAATTTTCTGAGGACAAATTTTTGTTCTAACTGAAATAACTGTTTGTCTGAACTCAGGCATAGTTTCAGAATGAAATAAAACTGTATTGCCATAAGAGGGACGACACAGACCACCAGCACTTTCCTTCTGCCTTTTGTTATGTGCTTTCTTTTTGCTCTGCATCTGTTAAAATGAGACCACAATTAACCTCTCTTGGCAACAAAGTATCACACTGCAATCATAACGGCTGATGATTTTCACAGAGGGCATTGAGAAGGAGAATGAAATATATAAACTGACTTTTCTACAGGGTAGTACTGCTCCTTTTACCTTTCACTCCCACTTGAGTCATTATCAGAATCACCACTAGGAAAGCAATCTAGCTTAGTTTACATTGCTCAGTAAAAAAACCCTCCCATTTTATTCCCCCCAGAATGTTGCACAATCTTTTGAGAGGCATTCTGCTTTACTTATTACTGAAATACAGTTAAATACTTTCTGTCCTTTTGACTTCCCATTATAAAATTTCTTAAATAAACAAGACACTCCATAAATGCATGTGTGTGCAAACCTGGTTATTTCAAGAGACTGTCTATAAAATTGATTACATATAAAGTTAGCTGAAATTATTTTCATACCTCTCTAAGGAGACAGGGTAATAAAAAAGCACTTGGTAATTGCAATCTCCAGAGATTTTTTGCAACTTGCAGTGAAATAGAAATTGCAATTTGAGTATATTTTGCTGGTAAAAAACTGGTTATAAAAGTATTTGCTTTTTTATCATCATAAAACAATCAGGTGTAGAGATGATCACGCAGCCTGACTAAAAATCATGATTTTCAAGTGCCTGGTGTGTAGAACTAGATAAGTTCTAAAATATATATGATGTCTCTGTATCTGAAGCCAAGATTCACAAAACGACTGTAGGAATATACTACCATTGTTTTTTTTCTTTCAAGTCACAGTCTGCAGATACCAGTGGCATACTGGGGGATATCAGTGCTGGTGCTGTCCCTGCCACTGGCTACATAAGTAGCCTCAGGAAGGAAGTGACTCTACATAGTTTGCTTGGAACTAAATACTGGGGGAGGTGGTAAACATAATATTGGTGTAAGACTGATGGTGGTTGCAGTAAAAGAATGTTGAAGGTAAATATGGAAAAGAGCAATTAATTTTTTTTTCAGCTTGTTGAATTTGCACTTGCAATTCCCATCTCTCTCAGAAGGGAGGACCAAGCTGCCATTCAGAGGGACCTCCATAGGCTGGAGGCCCACAGGATCATGACAGCCAACAACTATAAATGCACAGTTAGGCAATGAGGATGGGGTAACCCATGCACTGGTACAGGCTGGCGATGGACTGGATAGTTGGCAGTTCTGTAGGAAAGCCCTGGAAGCCTGAGTGATATCAAGTTGAGCAGAAGATATCCGTGCAGTTTTTGCTCTTCCAGAGATGTGAAGACCTAGTCATATGCTGTATTGCTTTAGCAAGGTCAGGGATGGGACAAGTAGAAACTAAAGGGAATCTAATATCAACATAAATAGCAAGGACATGTGGACATAATGTCTCTACTTCCAGGACAGCTGATTAATTTTTATTCAATGAATCTTTCAGGTAGAATTTTTACATTTTGATAAGTGCAGGGGTGACAACCGAGGTCTCTTCTGCAGAGAAAAATGCCCTGTTGGAGTCAGGCAGTGCCATTTTCTGTGTTTAGAGATGGTTGCATCCTCAGCCTGTCATAGACTCTATGCTTGTTTTTCCATGTTTATAACTTCTCCTTTTTTTCAGTGAAGGAAAAAGCAGCTTCAGAGATTTCACACTCCTTGAATACCTACTGTAAAGAAAGGACAAACTTACTTCCTTTTCTGAGAAGTGGTCTATGAAAAAAATCTGAGGGCTTAAAAGTCACTGCTGTAGTTTCAAAAGAGTAGTTTAGGTGTTTGTCAAAACAAGTAGCCATTCCAGTTCTTGTTGGGGGAGTAAGGCATCTGTTATTTCTCTTTAGTCACTACTGTACTGGCAGCAAAATGACCCAATATACGGCACTAAGTCAGCTGAAGGTAGGACCTACAAGGAGCACGATTTACAGGTTGTTCAGCAACTTGTTTGACCTGAAGGAGGAACCAAAGGGATCCTGAGAAAAGATTGTGTATAGAGTGTATGTGTGAGAAGATTGAACGGGGAATGTGGAATTAAGGAATTGAGCCAATAGCTGAGATCACAGATTTACCTTATTAATGATACAGAATTCTGAGAAATGGTCACATACAGGACCTATCAGTTCTGGAGGAGTGTTGCAGTAATAGCTCCACCATTCCCAGGACTACTACATCCAAAACCTTGAGCAGCATCATTCAAGCGCATGTATTGTGCATTGTCTGTGGTGCAGGAGGAAAGCCAAGATTCAGAGTATTTCTGTTTGTGCCTGTTAGGCTGTGCTATTATGTATAAATTCTTGATATTGTATATTGGGCTTTTTGCAGTCGTGATTGAAATTACCCATAATTGCAACAAAAATGGAGTGTTGCATAAAAGCCCAGGGGAGCAACGTGTGTGACATAGGAAGTGAAGGAGGATGCAGTAAGGGAAGATCATCCTTGTAATGTGAATGGTTCACATGTCATGATTTTTCTGGTTGTTATGATTCTACATCACTTCCCTGATTTGTCACTGTGCGTATGAGGGTGGACCCAAACCCAGGAAAATGATCAGAAATGTTGCTGCACCACTTCAGAACACAAGACTTGATAAGCCCTTGTGCTGTACTGTGGCTGAAACTGCTATGTCCCTATATTTAGAAGCAGTTTATTTTCAAGCTGTGGTTACGGTGATCCATTTTCAACTGGCCATGAAACACCGATGAGACATGCATTCATGCATTTCCACTTACTGTCCTGAAGCTTCATGCAAATTTTTTTCACGGAGAGACTTCCCCCCCCCCCCTCTGTTTTATAGGATGTCTCAGGAAATATTTCCATTTTGTGTTGTAACTGAAGTGAAAACTCTTCTTTGGTCACTTATTGCATACCAGCTGCAGTTGCTTAGTGTTCTTCTAAGAAACCCTTTAATAGGCTTTATTTCTGGTTTTGAAAAATGTTTGTTTGCTTGTTTCTTGTGCAGTATCCTAAAGGATATCTGTCTCTAGTAGCTCACTGCAGGACCCGTAGAAAGTATATTACTGGTTGCATATCTGAGTGACAATGGAGTAACTAAGAAACTCTTAGTTGCTATTCTTGTCTTTTTATATAATGTTTAGGGATTTTTAGCCTACACACATTAGCTAACAATACTGGTTGTAACAAAGAAATGAGAGGCACTCCCTCTCACTGAGATCAACTCAAACCCATCTAATTTGATTTAATTATCTTCATACTGAAGACTTGAATGAAAAAAAAATACTCTGGAGAAAATACTGTTACCTTGAAGAGGAGATTGTCACAATAAATGTAGCTGTGCATGATAAGACTATCTCTTTTTGTTTTTCCTGGCCAAATTTTGTAGGTTTGATGCTGTAATTCAGAGTAGGCCACTCTGCTGCTTCCTTGGGTGAGGACAGACCCTTCTGCCTGCAGCCAGTGCTGCTCAGCACTGCATTTTTTCCCCTTGCCCATCGTAGGCAGGCCCCACAGCTGTGCAACTGCCTACTTGTTTGTCCAGATCTTTTAAAATCTCCATCCTGAAGAGTACCTGCATCCAGGCTTCCAAGTTTTCTGTGTTAGTAAATGACTTGACTTTTTATGAACAAATGAAATGTCCCCATTATTTTTTTTTAAGTAGATGTGTGAACTTCATCCAAATTTTCAGGGCTGTGGGCTGCAGTCACATTTTAGAACACCTGTTTGGCCACAGAAAGGCGGCTTATAACAGACTGATGATTGGCCATGCTGTCCTCTAGAATTATGACAGTAAACCCTTTCACCCACCTTAAATGTGAGAGAGGCTCACAGGGATAAGCACATTTGTTTTGTAGGGACTTTTTGAAAAGAGTCACAAGACCTCATGTGCAGTTGATAACATCTGTTGCTCCGGCTTCTCAGCTCACTTTTGGTCCACTGTGACAATGACAGTAGACTCAAGGTGACCCCATATAACCTAGCATGTGATGCCTGGGCCCAGCAGGTTTTCCTTTTTCTGCTTTGAAGAAAATTAATACCAACTCAAGTAGGTTGAAACACAGGTTATGAATAAAAAGGTAGTGGCTCAAAGATATTGAAAGAATGAAGCTTTGGTCAAAATCAAAAGGTTTAAACTATGATGATTGTAATGAAATTCCTCAGACAAGCATGTAAGAGTACAATTCAGCATTGGATGAGATGTTTCCAGAGATATCTGGAAATCACAACATTTTAAAACAGGTTTCCATTCAATATTCAATAATAAAGGTTATAGAAGTACTTTTACAGGCACATGTTAAAACATTACAAAGGCAAGAGAGTCCTAAAAAGGAAGAAGAGGTAGCCTATATATCTCAAAGGAGACTATGAAAAATCTGAAAATATTATTTTCTTGTTTGTCATAGAGATTATGGTAAAAAGAAAACAAGAATGATATTAATTTCATTATTATAATTAACAAAGGAAGGTTTTAGTGAAAAAATTACTCTGCTATAGGATGTGTATCTCCATTTCTGGAAAGTTTTTAAGGATTAGCCAGATGTTAGTATTTGCACAGCAAAAGTACTTATTATGCATTTCCAATTTATTATAGGGAACATTTCAAAATGTTTAGACCAATATCTCCCCAATCTAAATAGAACTGAATAGAGAACCTTTCCACCCCTTAGGGCACCATGGCAGCTGTGATAAAAACTCAGTGTTGAAAAGGGTTCCGCTTTAATTTGATTGCCACAGGACATTCCTTATTAATGTCACTTATTGAATTTTATCCCTTTCACCATTTCATCAGAATCCAAATAAATTCTAAACTTAAATGTCAAAATATATTTAATCTATTAAAATCATATTAGAGAACATTAATTAAAACAGATACATACTAGAATGAAAGAGTTCCATTATTTTTTTTCTCATGAGAAGATGGAAGCTATGCATTCATAGCCTTTGCTACACATTCTTTTTAGGATTATTTTGCTCATGATTGTCCAGTTACTGATATATTTTTTTACAGTTTAAAATAACTATATTAATAATGTTAAAACCCCTCTTTTTCAAAAAAATCCGACTTGATGAAGCATCACAGTTCTACAAAGGCTTCAACTTAGAAAGGCCATGTCCTATTTGGATGCCTGACCAATGTACATTAGGGATGCTTTCAGCTTCTTTGTGTTGCCCCTCTACTGTGAGAACTAGGGGAAGGATAACGAGCTTGGCTACCCTGTGTCCCTCTTTATTCACTGAGCCAGGCTGTGCTTAACGCACGGCATATGGACCTTTGGGTTTTAGCAGTGCTTCAGATCTCAGTGTAGATGTGGTCAGGGCACACACTGTAAAAATAAAACTCCTTACTGAAATGCTTCTAAATTATTGCAAGTATGTATTTTATTAAGTTTCTTGAAATATATGATCAGCCTTCAGGTAGTTTTATTTTGTTGTGTCTGTTATTTAAGACTGCATTATCCTTCACAGTGCACCTGTACATTTTGATCACCATGTGAATTCAGTGAGATTTAAAAAAAAAAAACCAAACAATTCTCAAAATAACAATAAATGTTAAATGTATTTCCATTTTTAATCACTAATACGCTTTCCTACCTGTGTTGTAATGTTTGGTGCAGTAACATAAATCCTTTTCTTCTTTCAACAGAAATTGTGGCAGAGTGAGACCTTCTGCTACTTGAACTGCTCCCTTTTCTTGCCATTCAAAAATGAGATCGTTCATTGTGTATCCAACTATAAAAAAGACAAAACCAAAGAAATGTAAGTGAACTCTAAGGCACTTGCAAACTTTAAAATGAAAAGACATAACCAAATAGTGATGACTTAAGTAAATGTCATAGAAAGGATATAATACAGAAGGTCTGCTTGTACTTGTTAATCAGTGTTAGCTGCTGTTCCATGTCATATTGAATTAGAAAAAGAAGCCAGTCTTAGGAATTGTTTGTGAAATCTTAGTAAGTCAGGTAGTCTATTAATGGAATTAACAAAATTATCAAAATGAGCTAGACATCCTGTTCTCTTGGGTGCTGGGGGAAATCTTAGCCCTCCTAGCCCATGAAGGATAAAATAAGGCTCTTCACACTCAGTTCTTTTTCTCCTTTGATTTGAGTTGAAATAGTGGATTGTCAAAGCTACGTTTATGGATTTGTTAGGTGTAAATTCTTCAAAGAGAACAATGAATGAAAATTTCTGCAGGAAGGAGGTATTAGTTGAATTGAAACAAAACTTTTCTCTGAAACTGGTACAAAACAAGGGAAAGCAATTCATTGTAATTTTGTCTTATTAGCTGACATAATATGATATTAAATGGCATTTGGTTTTAATATTCAGATTCCTGTATTTATCCGTAACGCACGCATGTGTGTATAAGATTAAATAAAACAGAAAAGCTGTAGTAGAAGTACTAATCGAGGACCAGGCTTTGTAAAGGGAAGTACATTTTCCTTCTATTTCCCTTTCTTAGCAGGATATTTGCATGGGATATCATTGGAGAAAACAGGTCTACTTCCTTTGAATATGTGATCTATTACCTTTCCAGGATATCCCTGGCATTTTAATCCCATTTTTTCCTTAATAATTTTTTATCTGGACTTCCTATCCTCATTCAGGTTTCATTAAGTCTTCCCTCAAAATCTAATAGAGTTGGAAAAAGTGAGATTTTAAAATTGAAATCTAAAACTAGATTGCTTCTATTGTTGTAATAGTTTGAATGACAAGGGCACACATATACTAGCTTGAACCAGAAGGAAAAGGGAGTCATTTTTACATCTAAATTATATAGCTTTCATTAATCTATTTTGCCTTTTTGCAATATTTCCTTTCTTCTTCAGTCCATTGCTAATGAACTGTTGAGGATGACCTGCTGATAACTGGAAATACTTTTTGACCTTTCAGTAACAAATTACTGTTCAAAGTATATTGTTCAGAACTTTCTAAGACTAAAGGTCTGCCAGCAAATACTGAAATTTTGAGTTCCACTGAAGGAAGTAACCTCTTTGGTGTGTAGCCATAAATCTTTCCCCTTTTATATACTGTTACTTCATTACTCTTTTAATACATCTATAAGTGCTACGCAGTCATAATGCCTTGATAGGCTGACTACAATTGTGAGATACGCTCCATCCTTTCTGAGCTATCTTTGTTGAATTCACCTATAAGCTAAGAATCAGTGTTTATAAAGGTAGACCTGTTTTCAACACATCTCCTTGCTTTTAGACTCTTGATGTTTCTTTTGGGGAGTACCTTTATACAAGGTATTCGCGGGCACTCAGGCTGACTGTTGGTTTATTTTGGTATTTTGTCTGGGCTGGATGAATATGCTATAAATGAGATCATATCCTTTTAAATAAGTAATTAAGATCAGACATTACTCAAGTCGTTACAAGCATGTATTAACTGTGAAAGGAAACACTTGTTTTTCTGTCCTATTGAAACCATGACATTCCATAAACACAGTCATAAAAATTACTATTAAATGCCACAAAATATGAAAAAGGAGAAGTATAGCTCTTATCAAACTTTGCATGAATTCAGACAAAAAACAATTGTCTGCAAAGCAGATTATCATTTGAAGCACGTAGATTATGGCCAGAAGTGATATCCTCTGAGTAAAACTCATTGTACTGACAAGAAACAACTGCTGTGTCAAAATGTATTTCACTAAATCAGATTCATTCATCTCTAATGTATGCTTCTAATTTTATTTACTCCACTTGCTAATTCTTACATAGTGCAATGTATTGAAAGCAACTGCAGTGTATGCAAGATGCTGATGTAGTAATTAATTTTTATCATGTTTACATTTTAAATACCCAAACAAAGCTTTAGCATTCGATACTGTTAACTGGAGTTTTATGAGTCAAGATCAGAGTTATAAAGTAAATGTTTCTTAATGGAGATATGAGTTTATGGTATATCAAGGAAACTTAAAATAGTATAATAGATAGTGTGCTTCTTGTAGGTATGTTAAATTAAATCTGATTTACGGCCCTTTATTAAATGTGAGATACATGGTCAAACCGAATGTGCCCACAGAATTAGGGAAATCTAAAATCTTGTAATAGTCCTGTAACTGCAGAATTAAAAAAAAAGTAAATTACTAAGTAACTATTTGTAACACTAATATGTCTCTAAATTTTCTGTAGGGTTAACAAGGACAGGTATTGATTTTCCAGCTGAAATATTTTATTTGATACAGTTCCAGATAAACAGATGATCTCTTTCTTGTTTCTTTTTCCCCAACTATTGCATTGCTCTTTCTTTTTGGCATGGAGAAAAGAAAGCAAGTCTACAGTAGAAAGTACCTAGTCACCAGGAGAAATAAAGCAGAACCAGAGAATTTGCAAGAACAAACTGCAGCTCATGTCCTAGGCCCATCCCATGATATTCAATGCACAAAGGGGCTAAAATTCACATTGTTCTGTGTTAGAAATTTTGCTGGAGGAACAATACTGTTTGAGCTAACTGAGCTTCCTTGAACACCTTAAAAAAAAAAAAAAAAGAAAGGAAAATATTTTTGTTTGTTAATTACTTTTATGAAGAAGACCTGCTGGATAGCACAGTGCTTAACACTCAGAATGCTCATGGTATTATGTGCATTGTACATAAGGGAAAAAAGACATTTCTATAGAAATGACCCTTTAAAAGTCAGTGGTTACCATAATGTAAGTATACATAGTATTACACTTCAAATGTATGGTGTTACACATGCAGTGAGCTTAAAAATCAGTTTTCCAGCATCCTAATTTGGGGAACTCTCCTGCTTAATGTAATTTATATTCCTTATTGAAGTGTCTGGGCTCCCAGCAGCACAAGGGGACAGATTCTGAGGCTGATAGAGACTTATGATCCTGTTATGGATAAGGCACCAAATCGCTTAGTGCCATCAGTGGGAGGGCCAAGTAAAGCAAATAGCAGAAGTATAGGGAGATTTGGTAATGAAAATTTTGAATCCTCAAAGGCAGAGTGTTATTTTATACATTTAGGATCCTAGAATTGCCAATCATAAAAGCTTATAGTGTTATAACTATGTGGATAACTTGAAAATTCTGATGCCACTGCCTGAGTTCAGTGGGACTGTATAATCCTTTCATGCATATTTATTTACAGTACTGAGTCCTACATTTGCAAAATGGAAATTATTAGATGCTACATTTACCTCACTCATCTAGATGAAAAAAATACCTTCACCTGTCCACTGCTGAAATGAGTTTTACAGGAATAGAAATCCAAACAAGTAAGTAACTTACTTCTTTGTCTGTATAAGATTAACAACTGTTTAGATGAAAAAAGGCCAATGAGGGAAGTGAGCAATGGTGCTCTATTCATTCTAGATTTACGTAGCACCAATCTAACTGGTCGGGCTTTTAATTAAAGCTGAATGTTCCTGAGAAACAATTGCAATTAAAAATAATTGGTCTGAATGCAGTAGTACCCAGATACTAAAATTCAATAAAACAGGTATCTTTGTGTGATCTCTCAAATTTTGCTTTGATATTCTTGAATAATGACACCACTAACAGCAAGAGAAATTTGTTGGATAGATATATGCAGAAACAGTTCAAACGCAATATCTTAGGAATGAGATATTCTGCCAGTGGTTGACAAATACGTTATAGGTTCAATTCAATGCATTAATTTTTCATTAAATAATCAGAAGGCTTGATAAATAAATTAAGGCAAAACATCTTAAAATAAATTCTAGAAATATTAAACCTGAAGTCCATCTGAGCTTTTGGTTCCTACTCAGCTGCTTGTGTTACCCAAGTAATAAATGTGCATAATCTTCAAAGCAATTAAAAAAACCTCCAAACATTCAGTAGCATAACTTTAAAAGTCTGAATGGCTGCTGCTGATACTGGTCTGCTGTCAAAGATTAGAGATACACAGTACGTATGTTTTCCAAATGGCCTATGTGATAAAAAAATCTGCGAAGCCCTATTCCATTTCATGGTTATGACAATGCAAATGAAGCAGGAAAGAACAGTTATATGATCAGATCACCTTCTCAGAAAACTATGGGCTTGAAATATAAAGATTGTTCTGAAGGGATGTGTGGTTACCTGTATAAACTTGTGCTGCAAGTGTTACACTGTCATATGTGTCCTGCACCTTGTAAGGACTTCATTGAAATATGCAGTAGTTATAAGGAACAGGATGTTTCTTTTTAGTTATTCTAAGGGATAAGGAAGATAATGGTGTCTTTATTCTGCTGATAGGTCCATAAATGCCGAATCCACAAGGTGCCAGGAGAGTTGATGTAATCTAAGACCCTGAATTTGAGGAAATAGAGGAAGCAACTCACAGCAATGTCATAGAATGAGGAATTGCATCCCTTGCAGTTCAGATTCACACCTACAGAAGCGCTTTATCTCCCTGATGATACCCCTTTCTAGATTCTCCTCACATTTGCTATGTCACAGAAGCCCAGGCCAAATGTTAATGCAGTGATGAGTTTTTTAGTTTATATATATTTTTTAATTTGCAAGAATAGCAAAGGCAATACTTAATCACATTTGCTATGTCTCTAACATTCCTATCAAGAAAGCACCGTGTTTTGTCTAGGGAAATCATTTCAGTGGCCTTCTATTCAACTCTAAGAGTGTAGAAAGAAACGACACAAAGACAAATCAGAAGGGTGTTTTTATCAAGTACATGTAACTTTAAATGTTTATTAACTCTGTTTATGAATGTATGGAGCTTATTTTGTAGTAGACAAAAGTGCTTAGCTCCTGAATCCTGATTACTTCTTGGGATAAGACTGGAGTGTAGGATGTTTTCTTTTTGTGCCTTGCTTTCATTGCTTTCCGCTTTTCATAGGCAATGCGGTGTGCATACCTAAAGAGAGTCCCAGTCTATGTTTCTGGAAGAAAAAAAAATGTGTGGCTCTATTTTTGAGCACACCTGTCTTTTAGGGTAAACTTCTGCTACATAATGGTTATCCCTATTCTTTGCATATTTTTGCTGTTTGGTCTTACTATATTATCTCTCTTGCTGCTGCTTTGTGAGAAGAATATATCTATCTCTTATCTGCATTTGCTGCACCCCAACTTGTTATTCAGCCACTCACTATAAAGAGTTTTTTCTTTTTTGACTATGAGGTACTTTTGGTGATTATTAATTGCTACCATATATTTTATTACTAGTGATTGGAAAATAGAGTGTTATGGAGGAACGCTCTAGTGCCTGCATTTTACTGTTGAAAAAGGGACAGTCAGTCATTGGCTTCGTATACAAGAGTGCAGCTTGCTTTTTCATTGCTGATGGAAAAAGTGACCCTTTTACACTACAGAATTAGCTGAAAGCAATGGAGACTATCATCTAGTAGACTGGTCTGCAGGACCAGGCCAGTTTAAACTAAATTAGGTGGATTAGTAAGGACTTTTGTCAATGAAATGCACTATTCTAGGGTTTGGGTTTGAAGGGTGTAAATGCATGAAGGTTGAGAAAGGAGGTAGAGCTGTCAAGTTGTATGTGTTAAGGGATGCAAACCAGCTGTGGCTGAACTAGAGTGCATTTTGCAATGTATTTGTTATTGTCTAGCTACTGTCCAGGTGTGTTTTTCTTAATTTTATAAACATATTACTAATTACACAAAATCTAATGGTGTCATCATAGAACTGAAAATAAAGGACAGGAAAAGCACAGCAGTGTTCAGAAGTGAGGGGGTATTGCTCAGGAAAGCTCAGGAACTGTGTGTATGCATGGCCATGGCACTGTAGCCTCTCAACAAATAGCTCTCTTTAAGAGACAATTAATGTTTAGGAGCCTGAAGTCATTCCAGGTGATTAGCTAGTGAAGCCTGTACTCACAGACTGAGACCTCTGTCTGAGATGAATATGGAGAACTGGCAGACTGAACAAAATTTAGAATTAATTGGCAGTGTAGGGGGCCTGAAACAAATTTGGCCTGCAGAAGCTTTTCTTTAGAAAATTGTCTATCACAGAGCTGGTGATAAGTGTGGAAAAAAAAAGAGAAAATAAAACTCCGTGTTGTCACAGTTATGGAGGGCGGAAGTGGAAAAGAAAAGGCATTGGATAAGGAGTGGTTGCCAGGACTTGTTCTTGGAATAGTTGATGCAGCTTTTGAATATCTGTCCAACAAATAAAAATAAACTGTAGTGATAGTCTATTTAATTATCTAACATATACAAAATTCTTTTGCAGAAGGTGGTCGAGAGACATACTAACTGCAGCCTTTAGACAAAAATTCACGGAATCACAAAATGGAGGGCCTTGGTCAGAAGGGATGTCTGGGAATCATCTAGTCCAACCCCCCTGCTAAAGCAGGATCACCTTGGGCAGGTTGCACGTGAACTGATCAAGGTGGGTTTTGAAAGTCTCCAGGCAAGGAGACTCCACAAGCTGTGTGTTCCAGTGCTCCATCACCCTCACAGTAAAGACATTTTTCCTTATATTGAGGTGGAACTTCCTGTGTTCTAATTTATGCCCATTGCTCCCTGTCCTGTGGTTGGGCACCACTAAAAAGAGTCTGGCCTTATCCTCTAGACCCCTACCCTGTAGATATTTATAAACATTGATAAATTCCCCTCTCAGCCTTAGCTTCTTCAGGCTAAACAGCCCCAGGTCTCTCAGCCTTTCCTTATAAGAGAGGTGTTCTGGTCCCTTAATCATCCCTGTAGGCCTCCATTGGAATCTCCCCATTAGTCCTGTGTCTCCCTTCAACTCAGGAGCCCAGAACTGGACAACTGGAGTTGTCAAATGTTTTGCTACTGAAATGGAAAGGAAATAAAAGGTATGGTTTCCACACATTCAAGCACAGGCAGGCATTGACCTGGTGTGTCCACAATTGCTGTCACTCAGGTGGACAGGGAAGCTGAGGTTCCTGACAGATAAGAAATACACTCCCATTCTATTATCTTTCTTATGTTGTCTTTGTGCTGTTGTGGTAAAGGAACAATATGCAGATTGTTTTCTGTAATGCAGCAGCCAGTACTGCTGTAACCTGCTTACAGATCTTTCCATCACCAATTTAGAGCATAAGAAAGAAATTGTACTATTCAGGTAACAGCATCACACAGTATGCAGTGAATTTTCTCTAACAATCCAAAAGGTAGGAGGAGGATTGTTTAGGAAGACTAAAAAGCCTCCATAAATCAAAAAGGGGGGAAAAAAATAAAAGGCCATTCTTTAATATGAGAGACAATAAACATCAAAATAAAATTATGAAGTGAGCAGGGGCTTTCTCCCTTGCCTATGGTACTTACATGTCAAATAAAGTTATAATTGTAATATAGGAATAAAGGAATGCTGTGAGATAAAAGTGAAGCTTAAAAGAGACAAGAAGCTCTAGCACATGAAAGAAAAACATTCTTGGGAGACAGGCCACAGAAATAAATATGTATCTAGCTGACATTTCTTTGTATCTTATTCAAGTAGAATAAAACTAAAATTATCCCACATGCCTATAGGCTGTCCTAGTGTAAGGCATAGCAAAGTAGAAGGGATTATTTCATATGTGCATTTTCATTTGTTTCCTTTTGAATATACAAAACCAGCTCGTATTAGCTGCTCAGAAATCATTTAGTAAAATCCTTTAAAAAAAGAAGACTTTTCCACTTAAATATTTTTCAGAAGTAGTTTAACCTGGGGCATATCCAGCTGCTTAGAGTGATGTTGGAACATTATATGAGCTGGCTGAGAGTAAAATTAAAATATCATATTAATGTAAAATACCACAGGAAAGCTCTGCATGATTTTTCCTCTTAGAGCTTTCTATGCTGAAGGAATGGTATTAATATGGAAGGTAAGTAAATAGTATTAAAACTATTATTTTACAACAGAGGTAAAACTTATGATCTGTCCTTTATAAGTAACTGTCAGCCTTTCTTTGCAACCTGGTGGCAAGATGAGGAAGAAAAAGATGAGTGATTTGGTAGAAAAAATTTAATCTGCTTAGTGACATATTCAGGAGCATGACTTACAAGGTCAGATTACAATTTAAAGAAACTGTAAGATAAATGGGCCTTGAAAATTCATGGCTGTACAATGTCCTACCCAACTTGGTACTCAGTGGAAAAAACAGCAATGATCATCAGTTTAAAAAAAGCTATCTGTAAGTGTGGCTGCTGTTGTTTTGCTTCTGCAGCCACTTTAGTTCTTTTAACATAGCCTGATAATCGGAGAATTTCACAGAATAGTAGTGTTTGGAAGGGACCTCTGGAGATCATCTAGACCACTCCCCTGCTAAAACAGTATCACCTAGGGCAGGTTGCACAGGAATGTGTCCCAGGGGGGTTTTAAATCTCTTCAGAGAAGACGACTCCAGAGCCTCTCTGTGCAGCACTCCATCACTCTTGAAGTAAAGAAATTTCTCATTATGTTTAGATGGAACTTCCTGTGTTCCAGTTTGTGCTCTTTGCACCTTGTCCTATCACTGGGCACCACTGAAAAGATTCTAGCCCCATCCTCTTGACACTGTCTTTTAGATATTTATGAGCATTGATAAGATTCCACCTCAGTCTTCTCCAAGCTAAACAGACCTAGGGTTTTCAGCCTTTCCTATAAGAGGGGTTCTCAAGTCTCCTAAACATCTTTGTAGACCTCTGTTGGACTCTCTCCAGGAGTTCCTTGCCTCTCTTAAACTGGGGACCCCACCTGGACACAGTAGTCTAGATGTGGCCTCATTAGTGCAGAAAGGGAGAAGACATTTACTAAGGACATGAGAGACTGTGTGCTCAGTTTTGAAACCCCTTATCTTCCACTTCACTCCAGACAGTCCAGTAGCCACCTGGGTTAGTGCTCCTATCCCCTTTTTAACTTGTCTCACTGTTTACCAAAAAATGTAAGCCAGACGGCCACAGGAGAGTAAGACACTGTGGCCTAGAAATTAGACATGCTGTGATGGATTCGGGCTCTTGGGGTTATGCCAGTTCTTACCTCAGGAAATTTGTTAAATGCACCCATCCTCTTTCCTTCTATAATTTTAAAGAGAACTGGATGCCTTTTCTTAGCTAAAGACTCTGTAATTTGAATGGTTCTGCTCACCTTTTTCTAAATTTTGGAAAATTGGTCAGAGTTCAGACTCATAGAAAACATTTTTTTTCAGTTACTCTCCTGTTCAACATGCAGATATTTTTTGTAACTCCTGCAAGGTGTCTATTTCCTTTCCTGTACTTATTGTATGGAGAAACTGCTTTTGAGCAGGTGAATTCCAGCTTTTGAAAGTCTATGAACTTGGAAATGATGTCACTGTGCCAAAGAAGTTTGGATCTGTCTGAAAGTCAGGAGGACTTTGGAGGAACTGCTGTCTTCTTCTTCTTCTTGACAACATAACTGTTTATTCTGGTGTCAGACATGTAGATATAGCCAGAGCTCTCACAGGCTGTGAAATTTTCTGCCTCAGGACAGCTACTTTGCCCATGGTCTCTATTTTTCACTGTCTGGAGTTACGGATAAGATAGAATTAAACAAGGCAATGTAGGGGAAGATTTATTACTTGTAACTCTCTTATGAAATCACATTTGATCTTTCTCTGTAACTACTAGATTTTGAAGCTCTCATTTGTATTTTGTTCATCTCTTCTTCTGCAAGCATTCCCTCTTTCTATATATGAGTGTGCAGCAGGGAATTTACTCCCCCTGAACTGAATGATTAAAAAATACTTCAGTGAAAAATGTTCCGCTGGAAAATACAGTAGAACATCTACAGTGCTGTGCAACTAATAAGCATTGGTTCCCTGTGGTGCAATCTGTGGGAATTGTGAGTTCCTGCAAGTTTTTTTGTAAAGCAAAACAGATGCTTGTTTGTTCAAGAATTCTCAGTTGTTTTATGACCTGTCCTCACAAGGGCTCTAAGAGAGGAAAAATACAGCTGAGTTTTATGAAGTTGTTAAAGCAACAATTTCATAACTTTTTAAACACATTTTTTTCTTTTACATTACATCTTTTGATTGCTCTTTGTGAACCGATGATATTTTGTTCGAGGCACGATTGTAAATCTTGAATATGCATGACATCTCTATGTACTCTGATACAACTGCCTCATATCAACCATTAGTTTAGTCATGTTAATTATAAAGGTGATGTAGTTTTTTATTAGGATTACCCACTTGGGTTGACTGTGGAATTTTCCTTAAATGGTGAATATATATTACCCTAAATTCCTTGACATTTGCAGTAAATAACTATCTCTTAATATTAGTCAAGTAAATTTCTGCTGTCAGATTCAGCCTTTGCCCTCATATTGAAAGCCTGCTTTATGACATTACCATCTATCTATTGTAATGAAAGATAGATCTGGCTTTCAATACTCTGTAATTTCTTGTAAAAGCATAATGTTATCCATATATCAAACAGTTCTGACATATTAACTGATAGATAACTATCTCCCCTTCTCTTAGATGCTACTTTGTTCCAGCAAAAGAAGAAAAAAGCCTCCAATAAATACTTTAATCAAATTATATATGTTGTGTTTCTGCTTTATAATATAGTTCAAATAATTCAGTATGTTCAGCCTATATGTAGAAAATTATTTTCTGAAATATTTTACTTATTAATCCTAAAAAATTATGTTCTGAAATATTTTACTTATTAATCCTAAAACTGTAAATCTAGATCTGATATTAAGATGGGTACTTTGTGGTTTTCCCCTGTCATTTATTTTCACAAACTTCAGCTTTCTGTAAACTTTCAATGAATGCTTTATTAAATTTTATTTTTGATCTTCATATCATTAGGAGGATTTTTCTGCTAGGAATCTGTTCCAAATTCTTCTCATTTTAAAGGGCAAAGACAATTCCCAAATACTACATGTCACAATTCAGTGTGTATCCTTGCCTTCCCCCTCACACATCCTGTGATCACAGAAGCAGACAGAACCTTTGGGTTTCTCTTTTTATCTCTGTGAGTGTGTGCCTTGAAAGGGCACAGCTGCTGTACACTTTCTTTTCTCTTTTGTGTTCTAAGTGAAATATCAAGAGAGAAGATAGTACAATATATGATGGGTTCGGTTAACAAAAGCTAATTTTATTTCACATTAAAAAAGTATTGCTGGTAACTGAAAGCTAATTCTGCAAAGCCTGTCTTGTCTAAGCTGATTTTACCTTCTCTGCTCTCCTCAGGGTATAATGCAAATAGGGCTTTATGAAGAAATTATTTAAAACAATTGTAATTTATATTATTCCATTGAAATTCTAGTGTAACACTAGGTTTGGTTAAACTGTCAGACCTTCTCCAAGCCTGAAAGCTCTCAGGTCTTTTATTTGTGTGTGTGTGTTTTCAAGTCAAGATATCCGTGCTACTACAGATTCCTTTAAGCCCAGAGTTATCAGAATATGCTAGAACTTTTTTCAGTGTTGTGGTTGATGGTCAGATCATACTCACATTTTATTCCTAGATAGATGATACGTTGTATGGAGTTCTCCCTCATAATGCAAGGGCTCTACAGCCCTTCCCAAGATTTCCTGGGGGGTGTTCCACTGATCCAAGGTACTGCCCAAGTTAAGGGGGTGAGCGCTGTGTGACATACCCTATGTAGGTACATGGGCATATATATATATGGGCTTTACAATCTTCTACAGTTCACTGCAGTGAGCCCTTTCCCTAATCCACTCTGGGTAAAAACTACAGATATGTAGCTATAACATGTAGGCATGGCAAAGAGCTAGGGCAGGAGTCTAAAGATCAGGGACTCAATATATATCATTTCATTTCCAGCTCTTAAGGACACTGAGTTATCTATTTCAGGATATTTGAGTGTCACATAAATCACTTTACATTATTCCCATGTTTTCTTTATGGTCTCACATATTACTGTTCCCCTGTATGTGTGAACAAAGGGAAGACTAAATGTTAATACCTACGTGCATAAATTTTGTATAAAAGTAAACTGGCATTGGGTAATGAAGTTTAGATTTACATTTACTTAACTTTAGATTTCCATAAAACTTGGTTTTCAGTGCAAGTAAGGGTGAAAGAATCTCTTCCTTTGAAAATCATGTATGTTTCACAGATGCCTTTGGTAAAAGAGAGGAATCGCTTTTGAACATCTGTTCTTGTACTACTACAAGTGGTCTTTTTACCTCCTGCATAACTATTGTAATCCCTACAAAAGTATTTATAGGATAATACATTACGCAAACTTACAGCTTTCCAGCTGCATTATACATGTTTGTACATCCATTGGGAAATTTTTGAGATCCATCGGACAGGACAGTATTAAAGTCAATCTGAAAGAACACACAGGAAAAAAAAATAAGAATAGACCCCCAAAATGCCATAAAACTGCACAGGAAAAATGCATGAAAACGCTAGAAGTCATTAGAAAGAGAAGGAAATTCATTTTTCCATTAGAAAGTTCTCAAAAGGGATGTATACTAGCTGAACCCATTTCACACACTTAACCTGGTATGACAAAGAGGAAAAAATATTATAGACTATCAAAATAACAAATTCTTCAATAGGGTTGCCTGACTTAATAAGAACTCTAAAGGAATGCAACAGCAGTGTGCCTTTTTGAGCTACAGCTGAATTCTTGTACTGTTACAGTATTTCAAATCCTTGATGTAAAATTTACTCAGATTTGCAAGAATTTCATAACGGATTTCAGCTGCAAATCATGGTGGTAAAGCAATTTACGTGTTATTGTCCCAAAATAAGGTGCTTAAATTGTCAGCTCAGAGGTTTAAGATGCATTTTATGATATTGAGGGTACACTGAAATGTGCCTGTAATTTTGAACTGCAGCTGTATTTCATGATAGTCCTGATACTTCCTGTGAAATACTTTGCAGCCTATAAGCAAAAGAGGTTTTCTTACATTTTATATCAATACAATAACTTCAGAGTGATGCTTCTCAGAGGAGTGGAAAGAAGGATATGAGGTCAAGGCACATGTTTTCCCTCACTGGCCATGTTTAGGTACCATTCATCATTCAGGGTGATGACTGCACCTTTCTTCTTGCTAGAAAATACCTTGTGTGAAAATTTTGCTCCCTATTAATCTATTAGTTAATAGAAAATTCTCCAAAAACCTGAGGGACTTGAGTTCTTCAATTCCATACATTTAAGGCTTTTCTAGAATGGCTGCGCTTTAATCCTCATCTCTTAAACCCATTCCCCTGGTTTTGGCATTGGGGCTAAAGGGAAGTGAGCAGCAGGTGGCAAGTATAGATGTATATTCTTTTACCCTACTTTTTGCCTCTCCAAAGCTTCTTGATTCTTTGTTGGTATAAATTCTATTTAGCCTGCCAGTGACAGAGCTTCAGGGGGGCAGTCTGAGGAGGGAACTCAGACCCAGGTCCTATTCACATGTTATTAAAAAAGGTTCCAAATGCAAAATTTGACTAGGAGGCTAGTAATACAGCAAGTCATTTCAGGGAAGAGGCATCTGAACTTGACTTTGTGCTTCAGTAGATGGTTTAGTATTTTCCATTAAGTATTGATTTAATTGGGAAATGGAATCTTTTCACTATTTTCTTGTCTGAATTGTTTCTGTGCAATCAGGGAAGGAAGAGACATTAGGGAATGAATGGAAAAAGAAAATTCAGAAAGCTTCTTTTTTTTTTTTTTAATATCAGAATGGTAGCAATTATCATGTCTCCCCTCATCAAAAGTCTAACTGACTCAACTAGATGCCAATTATCTGATTTTAAATCTGTTTTAGAAATTGTAATAGTTCTTAATTAAATCATGGCAATATAGAATTTCTGGCTCTATAAGAAACACAGGAGCTATCTCACGTCTGCTTTCATGTTTGCTTTTATAATTTAATATTATAATACTTCTCATGTTTTGGTGTGTTGTGTCCCCCCTCAACTTCATGTGACCATGAACTTGGTGAACTTGGTATGAATTCTATTGGAATTGCAATCCAAACATGTTTCAGTTCAGGGGTGGTGCCTATACTCTGTGTTGTATGTATCTGGAGGGAGTAGGGCAAGGAGGAGGAATTATTTGATTAGAGTGGAACAACTGACAGTGCCTTTCAGGGTGACTCAGTCTGGAGATAATTGATTTAGCTCTACGTTCTACTTGGGTTTGGAGAATAAATCCTTTTTACTTTCTTTCCATCTGTTTCTAGTGACAGAATATATGTTGTGACACTGAAGAATGATTATGTTCCCAGACTGGCAGACTAACCACCTTTTGGATCTGAAATGCTTGTAGGAATTTTAACCCAACCCTTTCTCCCTGTGTAAGCTTGAAAAGGCATTGTTAAGTTGCACTGGAAGGCAGAAGGAAGGAGAGAGACTCCCTTGTCACTGATACATCCATGCAAGTCACAAATGTTAGTATACAAACTATTTAGAGATTCCTGATGTCTCTTCAAGAAGTCCAATTGCTTATTAATGAATGAATTATTGTTATAAAAGTGTGCGAAACAAAACACTAGGTGGACAAGAGGTGTATTTAATTTGAAAAGTGTAATATTTTGCACAAGCAGGTCACTGTATTAGCACCAAATCTATATTGGATCTCATGGGGCATTAGCATAATGTGTTTCTCATTAAGGAGTTTTTTGAAGATAGTGGTAAAATGCGTACTAATGTCTGTATTAATAAAAGGAAAGTGAGGAGGAGAAGAGAAAAGAAGTAGAATAACTACATTTTTTTTGTCAATACTTATGATTGCTGCCTACAGCTTCTTAAAACTTTTCAAAAGTTTACTTTCCACTTTTCTCTTGGTCTCCAGCAGTAAGTGAACTATTCTTTAAATGTCATGCTTCCTCAAACAGGTGATGTTTCCATATTGAAGTGCAACTGCAATATCCAAAAAAGTGAGAAAGAAATTGTCATGACATTGGAGGCTACAGCATGTGAAACTCATACATAGATAGGCCAGTTTAGATTATAATGCTCCAGGATTATTTTCTCTGTGCAAGTGTCCCAGCACCTCTAGGCTAGGTGTCTGTACCTTAAAATGGGAAAGATGCTTTTCTTATTAGTGCATGCCTAATGAGGGATCATTTTCTATTTTAGTATTAATAATGAACAGTAATTATAAAGTTCTCTATTCAAAACTCACTACTTTAGTGATAGTTCTGCATGACTAGCAACTGAAGATAACTATTAGCAATTCTTAGGTACATTTCTGTCTGAAAATACAATCATTTGATTAGAGACTCACCGGATGGAATAAAGTACATTTCCATTTTTGAAAATTCGCAACAACTTGTTATCTGTTGTAACTTCATGAAAGTTGGCACCTTTTTCATTAGCAAAGAACAAATCAGGTTTCCAGATTGAATCCAGCATGGATGGATCTAAGTCTAGAGAGTCATCAGGATATTCACTGTATGCGAGGCGTGGATCGTTCCAATTTTGACGGAGAAAGATGTTCACTCGGTAATCCTGAATGAAAGAGAAAACAAGCAAAGCTTTAACAAGCATAGGGATTTAGCTTTTATTTCATTTCTTAGCCATGTAATCCCCTGTCCATTTGTGGATGACAAAAGAATTACTTAGCTGAGTGCCAGCATGATACCTATTTGTACTAGTGGGGACGCAAAGGATAAGAATAAAGATGCATTTCAGGGCAATTGAAAAAATCCCAAGCTGAGGAAATCCAACCTCCACAAACAGTTCACATAACTCCATATAACTCTGCCCCTACAGTAGCTTTGCCTTAAAATCAAAATGAGAGAAGCATATAAAGAGTTTTATGGAGTTCTGCACAACTCCTGCTGGGGACATTCACAGTTTCCTCTGGTAGACAGTGAGAATCTGTCCCACCATAAGGGAAGTTAAATTAACATTTTTTTTTTTTCCTCTCTCTAATTCTTACATATTTTAGACCCACCACCTAGACTTTCTGTGTTTCAGTTCCCTATTGAAAATTGTGTGAACAGTAACTTGCTATACAGTTGTCTGAGAAGGACAGATGTTCCTCCTCTGTTCAAATATGATGGAGGTCATATAAGTCCTTCTGATACATTAGCTTAGGTACAAGCTGAATCAACTTAATTCCTGCAGACAGTCCTGTCTTAATCAAGGGTGCTTTTATAGAAAAGATGAGTGGTGTACTTCAAACTTCTGGCAGTCATATTAGAGTTATATATACCCTCTGTCAGAGATAGTGTTATATTTATGGTTGGACACTTCCTTACAACTACCACTCTGAAAGATGAAAATATTTGTTTTTAAATAAAATTGAGTATTAGCATCTTATTACATTATTATCAAGATCCGAGAGAATCTAGACACTGAGCATAAGGATATAGGGACTATATTTTTATTCGTCATAATATCATTTCCCTCATTATTTGCACTACTGCATTAATGAAAGAAGATAGAAATAAAGACCTATTAGGTGCAGAGGGGAAATGGAAGCTGGCTGTCAGAGCTTATGTGACACTTCTGAATATAATTGTTAAAAAAGACAATGAAAAGCAATTTAAAAAACAAAACTTAGACTGAGAAATGAAGTGTTCAAGTCTGAACAACACAATTTGGCCATTATCTATGGGTAGTAGTTATTAGTGGCTAGAATAAGTACTTAAAGTCCCACTGGCATAGAAATTGTGGGTAAAATTCTAGTGTTGTATCAATACATGGTCTCCTGAAACTTGGAACGTGCAGTGTATGGTTGTGAGAATCACAAAAACAGACATAATAAAGGACAACCTCAATATGCATCATTTACTTATGAGAAATAGTATTTTTTGTGTGTGTGTTCAGCATCCTGCTGTTTCAGTCAGTTTAATTACTCAGCTTGAATAAGGATAGCTAAATATGCTGAAAATACTTAGCAAGCAACTCTTGCTTGATAATCAGAAAATGCTGTGTATTATAAAGAGAAATTCTCAGTAGAGGATTTTATATTCATATAAACTCATAAGTTTTAAAGATAAAGACAGTAAAGGGAAAACTACACTTGGAGAATGAAATTAATTCAGGTTTGTTTTTTTTTTTTAAATAGCAGACATTAAAAAGGTTCTCTGGCCAAATGGAAGCATACAACTTTAAATGCCAGGAGGAAAAAAACATAGAATTTGTTAATCAAATGCTAAAAAAAAAAAGAAATAAATTAAAAAATTGTTAACTCTTCTTTCAGAAAAGGAGCCAAATTAATTTCCCTTCTTTTTCATCATAGCTAGTGACAACCACAAGAGCCATAAAAAGTTTTTAAGAGAGGCTGTTGGTATTTTTCATAAGTAGCACCATGGTGTGATGAAACCAGAGCCAGGGATTTGTGCATTACCGATGTAGAAACAAGGTTCTCCCCGCCCCTAAAGAAAGCCAAAACTCTTAGCCAAGCTTGTGCCTGGGGCACTGGGTGTGAACACTGCATTCTCAGGACTTCATCTGCACTGCAGCCAAACTCAAACTATACCTTTGTATAATCTGGAGTATGTTTGTTTTACTTTTCTTTGTAGAATATGGTGAGTGTACAACTAGGATTACTTATAGAGTAAGGGACTTCTCCTATGTGTAAGACAGAACACGTGAAAAATGTCAAGTGAAAAGTGGAAATGAAAATGGAAAATGGAGGAATACAAATGGAGGAATCTGTTCCAGGTTATATTAAGCTCATCTATATGTCAGTTTGCCTGAATTTTATTGGTTTAAATTGTTTCCAGCTTCTCAGATTAAAAAAATCCTAGTTAAATTTTTCATTGAAGCAATAGAAGCTATTTTTCATTGTTCTCTCTCTTGAAAAGTCTGATTTAAATTCTCTCATTATTCACTAAAAGAATTCCTAATCTATCAAAAGGAAAAAGATACATTTGACTACTACTGTATGAAGGACAAGCATTCATTGTCACAGTTTATAATTAGTTAAGCATAAAACTCTAAACAAGCAGGATTGTTTGATTCAAATACAGAAACCATAATTAAACTGCCAGAATTGCTTTATTTTCTTACAGGAGGATTACTTTTCTCATGTGTTACTTGCCTGGAGGGGTGACTCTTAATTCAAATAGCTCAGTGCTGGGGAGGATCCTTGAGGGTAGAGAGAAATTATCATTTAAGATGTGGTGACTTCCACAGCCACTTCCATAACTTCAAGGCTGCTATTGCCTGAACAGCTGCAGTACCCTGGCTCTACTGAATGAGATTGCTTTATGGGTCTGCACTTGTTCCACTGTCCTCTGAAACCATTAGCCACAGGGTGAACTTTCTTAGAGGGTCAGGATCCTGTTCTTCTTCATAGGGCTCAATAAAATAAAAATTGGGAGATCAGGTAATTGGTCTTTGCTGTCCAAGCTGAGGCTGAGGCCATTATAGGCTCCAGTACCAACATTTTGATTAGCATTTTTCAGCACACAGTGAAATCTAAAATACTTACAGAATATGTTGGTTTCCTTTCATTCTACTCATACAAGTCAAACTATCTTCCCATATCAAACAGAATATAACTAGACTGCTTTATAAAAACTTTTGCACAAATCCTCAAGATATTAATTGCTTAACTCTCACTGGTTTTCTTAATGCAATTTTAATATGCAGTGTGTGGAATTCTTCTAGATCTGAGAGAGAGGCACACAACAGCAAACTCCCAAAGCATGCCCTTCATTTGAACACTGCATATCACCTACTCTCAGAACTTCTGAATGCTGTCATTTGAACCAAATAATCAAATTGTCATGCATAAATGAATAATTTTCCAGAACTCTACCTGTTGCAGTTCCAAATATTATTATAATTTTGAGTATTAAACCAAGGTTTGTCTTTTGCAAAATGTAGTCAAATGATTCTTCCATTATTTTTTCCTAGCTCACTGTAAAATTTTAACGTGGAAATCTTACTGACTTTCCAAGAACACTGCTAAGAGTAAATTTAAAGGCACTCGGAGAAATACTGCTCTTGTTAAGAATTTTTTTTAACCTTATAACACATTATTGTAATGAAAGCTTCTGTTCCTAAGAAGATATGCTGGAAAGAGCTGCACACATGAAGGCTGGAATGAAGAATGAAAATTAGCAAGGTGACCTGCAGTAAAAGTCAGACAGAACTTCTTTCTAAGAAGTACTAGAATCATGAGGGGACTGGGGAATTATTTAAATGGCTTTAGTAGATGTTACAAGGGAAAGGAGTATGTATCAGGAAGAATAAGACCTGAGGGAATCCTGACCTAATAAAGTAATCAATGTCTTGAAAAGCCACTTCAAAGTAAGTATAATTAAAACTATAGTAGGCTATTTGTTTTATTGAATTTTCTTATCATCCCATAGGGGTTAAGAGTATTTGGTCATCAACACTGTGTGTTATCATTCTTTTCCCTCTATATCTGCCCACCCCCAAAAAATTACATATTAAAGTACAACATCCTCAGTATGCTGATCTAAAAATGAATGTTGTAGTGAACATATCACTTAATTTTCCATTTGGTTTCTTGGTTAAATGAAAAAAATATTTGGCTTTTGTTCTATAGATTATTATAGTTGTCTTATGCATTTTATCTTTAAGATATTTTGACTTCTTAATCTTGATGACATTTGTTGAATAGAATCCTTGCATCAGGTAATTGAAATCCCCTATCAATTTTACCATTAATATTTTAATTTTGAAGTAATAGTGTAGGAAAAAAATGTTAGACTTATGACTAACTTCATGTCTGGAAGATAAAATAGAAAACTAAGAGGAAAATGTTTATTTTCTGAACCAGATGAGCGCTGCATATTCCAGAGTAGTACTAAAGTTGTTACTGCTATGGAATCATAGAATCATGGAGTGGTTTTGGTTGGAAGGGACCTTAAAGATCATCAAGTTCTAGCCCCACTGTTATGGGCAGGGACACCTCCCACTAGGTCATGTTTTTCAAGTAGAACAGCAGTAAAAACATAATACTAACTTTTGTATTTCACAGTTTGTAAGATGTTTTTTCCCCTTATAACGTGTACTATCCTGGTTTACCATAGCTAGAATTAATTTTATTTATTTATTTTACTTTAGAAAACCATCAGAGAAAATTTCAAAAAAGTGAAGAAAGATTTTGAGGTTTGTTATACCAATACGGAGGTAGTACCACATGGGGACCTCATGGGTACAGGTTATCATAGTTGTCTTCTCTCTTGGGTTTGCTTTCTTGTTCTTACTGATGTATATGAAAAGCTAGTATGTTAAGAATACACTAATAGTCTGAAAAACATGCAACTCAACATGTTTTTTGTTCTTGACAGTGTGTAGAATGTAGGATGACCTTATTGTTCTGGCTCCAGAACTGGAGAACCCATAGAGAGGCCGGAAGCAGCTGCAGTACTGAACCACTACCTCTTATAGAGCAGCTTTGTGAATTTTCCAGAACTACAGGATTCCTCTCTCAGAAGGGAATGTCTTCCTTGATGGGCCTCAAGAGAAAGCCTTCCTCTTGTAATTTTTCTTTCTAATCCTTAACTCTCGGAATTTTACTGTATGAGGGCAACTATGCAGTTCCATACATGATGATATGGAAACTCTGCTGTTGAGTTCTGCCTCAGTTCAGATGGCTAAGAATTTTTTTGGTGATTAGAATCTCCAGATTTGAGCCCTTGCAGGCTGAGGATGAACAGTAAGGCTTGTTTGGTTCCTGGATAAAAGCTCTAATCCTCGACTAGTTTGAAAGTGGCAAGTGCTCTTACCCCCTCCATTAAGTAGGACAGGCCAGATGGTTTGGGGATTTGAGTGAGGGCTAACTTGCCTCTGATCTCAGGAAGCTTTAGGAAATTATTTGAGCTCTTCAGAAAAGATTGTTGATGGATTTTGAATGAAGAGCTCTCCCTTTCATTGTCAATGGCTGTATAAAAGCAGATTTTAAGTTGTTCATTAGTAATTTTTATCTTTATGGGATATTTCATTTATTTATTTATGTTTATGTTTTGTTTGTTTTTCTTTGTTTTTCTTATGCTTCTGAACTACTAGGTATCCATGTGGGTGTCCATGTGGGTATCAGACATTTCAGGTTCCCTTACAAAATCAAATTTCAGAGTTCAACAAATAAGTATATATGCTACTGGTGCACTAAGTGCTCTTCCTGCATGTGTAACCTGCCTTTGTAGCCTTGGATTCTGAAGTGGTATGGCTTCTGTTAACATCTTGCATGCAACATTGCTTGCTTTCTTTTCTTCTGGGTTGAGTAATATCTCATTTATCATCACTGATAATGATTCAGGCCATCATAGACTGGTAGGGATTGGAAGGGACCTCTGGACATCAAACTACTCTGGACATCACTACTCCAGTTCAGCCTTTACCTTACTGAAAGTATGGGGTCACTTACAGGATGCTTATTGGTACAGACCTATAGGTCTTTGCCATTCAACCCATAGCTAAAAGAATAAAAATATAGTCAATAGGTTCTGTAGGCACGCCTTGATTTTAAGCCTCTGTTTCCCTTGTCTTTATTACAAAAGATTCAAAATCTGTTCGGTTCAAAAGTGTGATATAAAATCTACTTATTTTCCTTTGGTTTTAGGGTGGAAACATTGAAGAATGGACAGGTTTAGTTAATTGTAGTGTTGGATACTCTTTCTGGTTTATTATTAGTAGCAATGGATGGATTTTAGTTTCTGTGTTCACAAATGATTGTCAAATCAAAAATCAAAGCTAGTTAATATCTAGGATGTTTATTCTTAAAAAAAAAAATAATTAAATGCAGTACTGACATACTGTGTAATAATGTTTGTCACAGCTCTTACTGCATGTCCTAGAATATTTATTAAATTAACTGTGCTACTTCCATTCTTAATGGAAGTTGTGTGTTCCCAACTCCTAATGCATTCATCACATTTTTTAACTTGTTCAATTGATCTGCTTTTTTAAGCTTTAGAGCAGGTGCTTTTTAACTGTTTGCAATTTCAAGCAGTACTATAAGAGATTAGATGAAAATGGACATGACAATTACACACAAAAACATCATACACTAAGCCTCTGTCTTTGTTGACCTTTGCCATGTTCTCAGTTGACAAAGGATTCTAGCTTTTTTCTGCAGACAAAAGATGTGTCCCTGAATATGCTTTTATTCTAACAGTAGATCTTTCCTGCTAAGTGAAAAATTGAGATTTTCTGAGATTATTCATTTGTTTAGATGAATTTTTGATGCTATATATTCCATGTTGTTATTATTATGTTTTATATGTTAGCACTCAGAATATCACTAATTTCAGTGAGTGGCTGAATGGACTAACAGTAGAAATCTTTATTGAAAAACATGTATTTGAAATCATCCTCTGTTTCATCTCCTCAGGGAAATATAAATCAATTAGATCAAATAGGAATTTGGGAATTCCATACAAACTTTCTTTGTCTTTCTTGTGTTGGGAGGTAAATAAGGTGAATAGAGTAAAATAAAAGGTAAAGCTGAAGTAGTTCAAGTCCAGAAGCAGGGCCTGCTAACTCCAGCAGCATAAACACCTTCTAAACAGGACTGTAGAAAGGGATATATCCCTACCTTTAATCAAACAATATTAGACTTGAGTTTTCTTTAAATTTGTTGATAGGTATGAAGTGCACTAAGAAGTTGGTCAGGAAAATCATGTTGTTTTAGAGGTTCTACACTGATTCCAAGGCAACATAGAAAAGTTAATGTGGGTTTGAACTGTAACAGTACTAAGGAGAAAAGGAACAATTTGTCTACACAAGGACATCTAGGGGTATTTGGAAGGACCTGAGATATTCTGCCTTTTGACTGCTGGTTCAAAAAGACGTGCATCTCCTGTAATCCTGTGATGACTATCAGCCTAGATAACACAGGGACTCAGGGATTATTAAAACCATCTCTGAAAACACTAAATGCACCTAGGCAACTAAATAAAACTTGAACAGGAGCAAACTCCATTCAGCATCTGTTTTCAAACCTGCTCCTCTCATGAAGAAATTAACTTTGTGAACCAGTGCATGTGGGTCTCGACGAGCAGCAAGGGGGAAAGAAGAAATGTCAAGTTGGAAGTAGACTTACTCATTGAAAAGCCAATCCTAACCTTTTTCTGATAGATCTCAAATACCATAGTTTGTGTTACTACAGTCATAGCAAAACAGTAGTCACAGGCACAAATCTGAAACTTTTTCCCTACATTATGTTAAGCTGGGAAATGGTTTTGTTACACTGTAAGGTCAGTATAAATATTTAAAAATTGCAGTGATATTATCCAAAATGAATGAGAGACTTAACCAGTGTAAAGTATAAATATACACTTTGAAAAGTGTTGTTATATATAAATGTGTTATCATATACATTATATCAAGGCATGCAAATTCAGTATTTAATATATTCATTTTTTTTTAGAGTTGTCAGTTTCATAAAATTCACAAAAATAAGGAAAAACACAGTGCAAAACAGGGAACTAATAAGACTGACTAGAAACATCAAATTTTCAGTATTCTCTTCCTTCATCCTACTGGAATTCAAGTAGTTAAACCCTCATTCAATTTCGAACTAAAAAAAAGAAGATAAGAGCAACTAAAAAATAATAATTGTGAGAACCCACATGTGGTAGCACACAATGTTTGTAGATGGAAAGCAGACTAGAAATCTCCTTTAACTAATCTTGTTATGACAATAAATTGGCTTTCATATGTTCCTATACATTTAGGATTTGGAAGTCCGTTAGTGGAAAAAGAAATCTAGTGAATGAAGGATCAGGAAGTGTAAAGACTGATGTGTGGTTTGTTTGTTTGTTTTTGGTTGGTTTGTTTTTTGTTTTGTTTTGTTTTGTTTTGTTTTCAGCAAGGAAATAAATTCAGATTCCCAAGACGTGCTTTTGAAAATTATTTTTTTATCATTACAAACAGGTAAAGAAGAAATGGTGAATACATACTTTTCTCAGTTACGTGTATTCAATCTATATTTGTTTGTAATTCACCTTCAATATCTTCATGATTGTGATAAAGTGTTTGATCGATATCTGTTCATACTGGCTCACAGTCTCCGACAAGAAATGCCTTGAGGAGGTAGCTGGCTGTTTGTTTTCTGAGAAAGAAAGACATGGGATTAAATTTGCTCCTAGGGTTTGATCATGCTTTGCAGAGGCTTTCAAATTGGGACCTTTCCAAACTGTGGAGGAGGCTGCAGTGAGAGGGACTTGATGACTGCTGGCTTCTCTGTGTCAAAAGCCCTGGATGAAATTACTGAGGAAGTAAAAACCTCTGCAAGTTGGAGCACTAAAGACAGAGGAGCAGAGAACTCTGTAAAAAGGGATTACTTGCAGTTTGGAGTGAGGGGGGAAGGTATCAATCTGTAGATCCCTGTCTAGAGACACCTGTCTGGTGAATCTATATGGCAGTGTACAGCTTCTGGGTAATATGGTTAACTAGCTGAAGGGACAAAGGAAAGTGAGCAGAGGTACAGAACCCAATTTCTATGCCATAGGAGGTGACTGTGCCTGCTGAGGACTGAGGCAGATTCTGAAGACACAAGGATTATTTTGTGCTGTCGAAGAAACCAAATTGTCTCAGAAATACTGAGATTTACTAGTGAGTAAATTACTACTAAAATCTAGAAGGGAGAGGGGAGAGAAGAGATCCTCCATAATTGTAATAATGCCAATATTGACACAGGGAGGGGCATATCAGTAAAAAATGAGTATCAGCCCACACCTTGCTGTGATCATACTGGCTTTCAAAGAAATTGTAAGCCTGACTCAAAGTCCATAATGCTACTTGTTCTACCAGCTGGTAATGACTGTATTTGATAGCATACTGTGTATTCCCTTTGGAAAAGGAAAAGTGCTATGTAGAAAACAACGTCTTACAAGCCCTTTTGATAAATAGTATAATTCTAAAGGATTATAAAATGGTTTCAACTTTTTTTTTCTTTTTTGGATATGATTTAGGATATGCCCTTGTAGTATAGGTATAAAAAGATGTATAAAAAGAATCTGAGTGCGCAGCTCTTTATGCTGAATGATTACTTTGGCTATTGTCATTAAAAATGCACACCCAGAGTGCACGAAATACCAAGTGTTCAGAAACAGAACGAAGACATGAGAGCACAGCTGATTTTTTAAATGATGCCAAAATAAGTCAAAGTTATTCAAGGAAAGGATTTCAAGGTTTATGCTTCATGTAAAGTGTTTGTACTGGATAAATTTTCCAGGATATGTTTACTAGGCTCAAAACCCAGAAATTAGGCACAAAGGTGAAAATCCTTAATTTTCTTAATTCAGGTTCATTTAACGGTTATTCTAAAGCTGACTGTAGCTTTTGTTTCTGTAAATGAAGCCTTAGTAAAATGCAGGCTCATTCAAAAATGAGGGAGAAAGGCTAAATTCTTACAGTGATAAATGGGCATTTATGGACTTAACTCCTATTAGCATTAATGGGAGTTAAGGACAAAATCTCCACATACCATGATGAGATTAATTTCCGTTGCTTAAATACACATTATGAGGCAGCTACACTAATGATATCTGAAAAATTATTTCTTTTAACCTAGTCTTTTGATTTTTATTTTTTTTACAATGCCTTTATTTTGTTACGTGTCCTTATAAATTAAACAACATGAGTGTCACATAATCATATCCTCCATTTAATTAATCTTGTAAGATTGCAAGAAAATATGAAGGTTTATAAACAGCACACCTCGTACAATGTGAACAGAGCTAGTCAGTGATGTCACAATCTTATTTTCAGAGATCCTGAGATTTCCTACAGTAGTGAATGAGTAGATCTCAGCTTGCAAATTAGTTATCTTCACAACTTTTTCTGGGTAATGCTATAATTGCTATAGCAGGACATAGACTTTTAGCAACAGCTAACCTGATAGCTGCTATTCAAAAAGATTGAAAAGACTAATTTAAAAATGGAAAAGTAAGTAAGAAAATGCTAGAGGGGATGGGAGTAATGCCATGGTCTTTCACAGTGCAGTGATGTATTTAGTCATGACTTTTCCTATAAGTGAAAAAGAGCAGTCAGAGAAAGGAGAATCAATGTAAGCAAAAGCAGGTAAGAGGTAATAAGAGAGGTGTGAACTTTTCTTCATATTTTCTAGAACAAAATCAGATGGTTGTAGGTAAAGACAGGATGTAAAAATTTGATAAAGATTCTGGAAGAACCTTTCAAAAGGGCTGACATGTAGAAAAAACTTTTTGATTTTAGACAGGACTAGAATGGGAGATGAATAAGAATATAAAGCAAAATTTTCTGCAGTAGCAAGTTTTTGCACTGATGATATAGGAGGTCCCTTCAAATCTGTTCCTACTAATTGCTGTAGGTGGCTATGGGGAAATGAAAAGTCTGGTGTCTTCAAATTGAGCTGTTCAGCTTTCCATATTGTACAAAGTGTATTGCAAAATCCTTAAGAATGTTTGTTAAAATGAATGAGAAAATTATTTCCTCTGGTAAGACTGGAGGAGCTGATTACAACACTTACCCTGGTAAATATTAAACTATTTTAGATAGAACAATTACTCCTAGGCTTAGAGTCCTTAGGGAAGTGCAGGCCTGGATTCAGACTTTTCTTCAAATGAGGACTCGGAAGTCAAAGCAGAAGATACTGTATGCATTTAGTAGGAGCTGAGAGAGATTTTTGTGGGTGCTTTGAGCCCTTTAAAATCATGTGACGTCCAACCCTTAGCTTCATTGCACTTCTCTGGACACTCTCCAACACCTCAATGTCTTTGTTGAAGTGAGGGGCCATGTTTTGTGTGGCAGCTGGGATTATAAATTGCTGGTTGTTTTTCATGAAGAGTCTTGGATATTTTATTCAATGTTTAACATTTTGTTATTGCTGTTCTTCATGAACGAAAAATTGGTTTGTAGAATGATGTATCGGCAATGACCACAAAAGTGTTTAAGCATCGTGTCTTAGTCTTTTGTTAAACTTAATGACAAAAACCTGCTACAATTTAGGAAGTGAAGATTATCAGTGTTTGCTTGTTAAAAATCTGCATGCAGTTCTCTTCAATTAATTTAATTTGTAGCTATTGAACTGCATCTTCTACCACCATAAAAATAGAAGCAGAAAAGATCAGACGGCTTTGAAATGAGAAAACCTGTTATCAGTCTCCACCTGCAGCTTTTTCAGAGGTGCTTAGGGTGCCTGGCATCTGCATATGCCATAGTCTAGAAACACTGTTCTTGCATGTCGGGGAAACTTGAGAGATTACCTCTTGTTTTTTGGCAGTAAGTAATAAAACCTATGCCTGAAAACCTTGACAACACCCCACAGGTCTGAAGTTAGTCATAGGTTACCCTTATAGATGATATTAAGATCCAAATGATCTGTTTATATCAGTAGGGAAAGTTAAATGGAACCAGGAGTCTGTGTTTCTGACTTAGGTATTTATTCTACATGTTGCAGGAAGCTCCCATTAGACATAAATCCTAAGTTCTAGATTCAGCCACCAAGCCTTACTGAGATAAATATAAAAGCTATTCCAATTCATCTCCTTCCAAAAAACATTGAAATAAATTATGGGTCACAACCACGAAAGTGAATCTAGCTTATAAACTGGAACAACTGAAATGCTAATTTTAGTTTTACCTTGTGGAAACCTTCTTGGAAACAAATTATGTTACCTTTTTAAAGGCACCTGTTGCAAAAGGACCACACTTTTATTCTGTATGTGCCCATTACAGGGCTGCTGTCAGCGAAAACCATCAATTTGAACTTTTGCTTTGCTGTAGATACTTGTTATTCTAGACTGTACATTCACAGTCAGTCTAGAGATGTTGACTGCATGAAGTAATTCTTCATAAATCATTGAAATGGCAGGTTTTGAGACCTGCAAACAAGACCTTGCTGTTTTTCCTGTATTCTCTTAGAAAAATGCATTCTGTTATTAGGTAAGATTGCAGTGTACCTCCAGGGCTTTCAGCAGAATTTGGCCTGACGATTCTATCTGCTATAAACTTGGTCTTGAGTTAGTTTGTTGCTGTTGTATAGTGAGAAGCAAGAAAAACTACCCTAATATTTAATAAGATTATTTGTTCATGTTTTACTTACATGTCTAATCATAGTTTATATTTCTGTTTTTCTGTATATCCATGTAAAACATACTACCTTTCAAGCATATGAAATATGTGGAAACCATCCCTGTATCTTAGTCTTCTTTTCAAATAACATAATCACACTCTATTAATCATGGAATGAACACTACTGCTCCTTAATAACTCACTAGAGACTTGCTTTTGAAAACAGTTTAAAACTCACTGGCTTGAGAGGCCAGGGAAAGAAGCCTGCCACCAACTTCTGCAAAGGTCATCAACTCTGAAAATTAATTTAATCAGCCATTTTTGCTATTTTTCTGTTAATTCATACACTGTAAGCATGGCAGTGTGCTTTTCCAAGCACACTTTCACTGCATGCTATAGAATTCCTGTACAACATGGTAAATAGATGCTGCATCTGGGGAGGGTGATATAATGCTGTCTGCTTAGAATGCAGGTTCAGCAGGGGGATTTGCATGGATTAATCTGGTCATGTGACAAACTGCACAGCTGCAGATGCGCCGGAATTTGAAGAACCCCTGTCTACTTCTGACTCAATAACCTAGGCTTAAGGTGGCAGAGGCAATTTGATGATAAAATAAAGGATGTTAAATAATCTGCATTTTAAACTCATCCAAAAACAATCTGTCTTGACTCCTCTGTGCCTTGAAGGGAAAAAAAATGTCAAAAGGGAAAAAAAAAAATATGGTTTTTTTTGGTAATTTTGAAATAGTTCAGGGGGCTTTATTGCATGGTCACTCATCTGAGGTAAAAATTGTGCAATGTAGATATTTCTGCCTCTCACTTCAGTAATTAACACATTTCTATGACCATTGCACAGAATTTTTCAGCATATATCCACCAAAGAAAGGCACATATTTCCTTGTATTTGTATTGAGACAATCAGCTACATTCATTTAGGAAAAATATTTGGTGAAAATCTTCAGCATTAAGCTTTACAATGTATACAAGTGAACACTCCTTTCAAGCCCTCTATTTAAAGACAACCTAGAATAGGTAGGATAGAACATAAACAGAAATGGTCGCTTGAAGAAAGATGAAGCTAATGAAACTAAAGAGCTGTAAATCATGGAAGGAAACTTATGATGATGATTTAAAAATGGGTTAATGTAGGTTAAAAGCACGTTTTATTTGTAAATATAAGATAATCTCTTTAGTGCTGGGAGTACAGAAAGATCTATCACCTGCTTCCTAACACCATTCAGGATAACACAGCTCTTTTCAGATTAAGTCAAGAAATACCCATCAGCAAAAATGTGGCAGCAACAAGTAACAGACATATGCTTTTTAATGTGTTAATTGTCTGCACTGTTGTCATTTGCCATAAGGTCCCACAATAAGTGTCCCTTTCAATGTACTTTTTAGCACATGCATTATGTTAAGAATATTAATACATAGTAAATAGTGTTGTTAATCTGCATTATGATCAAAGTGTTGTTCCTGACATTTAAAACTGAGAAAACGTTGAGGAAGTTGGCCAGGCATATTTGTTACACTAAAAGAAGGTTCTCTATGGCTTACTATCTGCACTATAGCGTAACTCTTCTATAGTCTTTGCTTCATGTATTCAGTATTTTGTCTTTGAACATTTGTAGCTAAAAATGTTGGCATTGAAGTTATTCTTACCCTGTAAGACTGAATAATATTATTTTTTCTTTTGGTAACTGCCAACACTATATATGACACTGCTCTTAACAATTGGGAAATCTCTTAGCTTTAGGAGGCACAGTGCAAATACAAGCTAAGCACAACTAAAAAAAAAAAAACCAAAACAAGAACAAAAGCAAAAAACAGTTCTGGAAGAAACTTTTGAGGATGTTGTGATAAAACCTGAAAGTTAAGTTCCAGTGCACCAATAAGCAAATTATTTGGTTTCCTGTAAAATATGGTTCCCATATTGCCAATACACATTTAATGTTACATGACCAAGCGATCTGATTTGTCAGATTCTTAAGTATGCTTAAATACTTCACTATCTGCCTTAAATAAAAACTCTCAGATATCAATTTATGTTAATTATATTGTGTTAATTACATACAATTAAATAGTGATTTTCTTCTGGGCTTCCACATTTTTTTAATCTCCTTTAAAATTCATAAATCCTTATGTGAAGAAAAGGAACAGTAGCAACATGTAAAAAAATGAAAGGCTGGATCTAGGTTTTGCTTTATATGTGCAAAGCAATACTAAGAGTTTTACTTGGCTAGAGGTTTAGTGTGAAATCCTCACTTGTGAGTATCACTGAGACATATGCAGATCTGATACTACCATTCAGATCAACATAGAAAGATTGCTAAGGCTGGACCCTAAGAGGTGCTGCTGCTGAAAATTTGTTTAAAGGAGTTTTAAATTATTTATTCTGTCTCCTCAGAGCATGTATGACATAAATTAAATGGTCATTCTTTGTATGATCATTTGAAAGAAATCAGGTTCAGCTAGAATCACAGCTTCCTAGCAAGAGTTAGTGATCAGTTTCCCTGATACAAACCTGCTGATTTGTCTTTTGAGGCAGAGAATCTGGAGTAACTGTAACCCATATGCTAAAAAAATTAAATAAATGTAAAAAAACC
>JANHFX010003069.1:4305-42507 GCA_027560015.1 Chloroceryle amazona
GACTTGGGCTTGATTTTAAACAATCAGTGTTTTAATTTCCATTACGAGGGGGGCATGCTTTATTTTATGATGAAAGAAACTAATGATGCCCACGTGCTCGATGGCCATTTCTCAAGTTTCTTGCTAGTGAACACCTGACACTCTTCTTTTATGAGAAGACTCCTATTGTGACAAGATGGAGCTACATTTGGGGAGCAGTTCATGCATTTTTTCATGATGTATGGTTGTCTTTTTCATGTTCCCTTTTCTTGGTCTGCAGCATCTCTTCAGGCCTAGCTGTTCCTCCTCCTGTTGCCTTTGGATCCAATGCTCTTGTCCCCAGCAGTCCTACTGAACAGCAGCAAGCAGGTGAAGTTTTCTGCATACCGGTCTGTGGTTGTGTTTCTGTGCTCTGTGGTTTAGTCTGAGCCTGCAGCCTTTTCAAAACCTGCCAAGATTGTATTTGAAGAATAAAGCAGGATTGAGAGCATTGAAAGTGAATGAAATCAGTACTGTTGGCTAGCTCCCCTGCACGTGAAAGACAGAAAGTACCCCACATGGGATACAGATTGCTGCTTGCAGTTGTTTTCCTTCCGTAGGGACAAGCCATTCTTGCTACCGGCAGGTGTCTGCATGGTGTGTACCTTTAGGGCAAGGGAAAGGGTAGAGGGGGACTGTGTCACAACAGTTATTTTACCTTAACTTGGTTGACTTGCGCAGTATTAAAAAGCTTTCCTATGTTATGTCTTCTAGAATGCCATGCCAAAGAGGAATTGTTCTGTATGATACCTTCATTCTTAAACATTTTCTCTAAGCCCCTTTTCACCATCAGGGAGGAGATGGCAATCCACACAGGCTTTTAGTATGATACAAAATCACCATTCCTTTCTGTGAGATTCCTGTGGCAGTCTGTGAAATACTTTTAGAATGGATAGTGTGTTAGCTGGGGCCTGAATTTGGTTGCATATTACTAAAGATAACAGAGGAGAAAATAAACCACCTCTGTTAAATGCTTTTTATAAATCTCAGATACCTTCTTTTAATTGCAGAAGTTCCAGACCTGTAGAAAAAAAAAGTGACATGAATTCATAATAAAACACTTTCGCCCCCTTCCCCCTTACATTTAAGGGTATGGATGTTTTGGGTGATTGCATTTTGTACTTTTTCCTCCAAATTCACTTGGAGAGTGATTCACTCGCTCAAGGATCAGAGAGTTGCTTGTGCCACTGAAGACAAGTCTTCTAGTAGAATGTTGGAAACTTTAGGAATGATGCAAGAATTTGGTAGTAATGTATTTTCTGCTCTTTCAAACCAGATGAACAGATGGACATATCTATCCCTGCAGAAGGAAGAGAGCTGATGCAGAAGCAGAGAGGAGATACGCTAGTGGAGATGACCATGTCATGTATCCCACCAGAACCTCTTGTCCTGCCACAGGCTTCAACTCCAGTGTCCCAGAGTGCCCCGACCTTCTTTCCTGGAACTTTACGTATACCATCACAACCCGAGTTCTCTCATGTGAGGCTGCATGTAGATACCTTTTCTGAGACTTTTATAAGGTTGCTGCAGAAGTGTGTGTGTGAGTCAGCCTCTGTTCTGTGTTGAGCTTCCCTGCTAAGCTGGTTCTCGTAAGCTTCCCTGGTGACACCAGTCAGTCATATATTGGTCATACTGTGTGTCAGTTTATCCTGCAAAGAAAATGCAGAGCAGCTTAAGAGCACATAGTAACTGAATGTAGAATTTATCTTTTAATCTATGCTAGAAATGCATTTTTTTTCTTTCTCTTTTTGAAGGGATGCTGCTTTCTGATGCTGAACTAGGCGTCCTGCATCTCAAACTGTGTCATAAATTAGGCATCTATCGGGATAGAACTTAGCATCGTTTGTCAGGGGGAAAGTGAAGCTGTTTTGTAATAATGCATTTGTACTTTGCTGCAAGGCTAGAATTCATTTACTGCATTTTTCAAGGTGCTTATTTTTATTATCTGTTGTTTCCTTCATGCTTTTTGATTCTGTAAGTTATTCCTGATCAGAAGTATTTACCAGATAGTGGCTTTATAGCTTGATACTACTAATTTCATCAGCTCAAGGCAGAAAAGAAAAGGATGTACTAGAGTCTTCAGTAGTCAAAGGCTTCTCCTGAGCTGAAAGTAATGTAATAGATTGCTTCAGAGAATCTTTCTAGGGGTCTTGCTTGTTTGACTAAAAATAGCTACTTCTTTGCCATACTTGACCTGTACTTCATGATTTGGTAGTGAGAGGTGTACCAAAGATTGCGTCTTGACTTTGACACAGAAGTTCTAAAAAGTAATGGGTGGTGATAATTTTTCTCATAAAGAAGAGGGCAATTATTATTCATATAAATGGGGTGGGGGGCAAGTTCAGGGGTTTTCTTTGTCTGTAGTTTTGTGCTGAGCTTGCTCTGCTCCATAATCCAGTGTAATGTTCTAGGAATAACAAAGGATCCTACTTGGGATGCCCTGATACACTCATGTCCTGAATGCTTTTTTTTTTTTTTTTCATTTATTTTAGGATATCTTTGTTCCAACTCCAAGCCCAGAGAAGAAGCCTGAAGGAGAAGAAAAAGCTGCTGCTTTAACCCATTTGTGCTTACAGGGAGATCTCTCTGGACCCACAGATGCTTTGTCAAAGATGTCTGCAGGTGACTCTGTGTCACAGCCTTCCGAGTCCTGTAAGCTGGTGCTTTCTGCAAGTGAACACAGCCAGCCCACAAATACAGCGGTCAGTTCAGGCTCTCTGAACATGGGCCAGGATAGTGAAACCACCCAGGTAGAGATCTCTGAGTACAAGGCCTCTGACTTGAGACTCTGTTCTATGGAGAATGACAACATGAAACTGAGGCTAGATGCAGGTGCTAAACCCATCTCTGAGAACTCTGATAAAGCCCGAAAGGAGGATTTACAGGCTGCAAGAAAGCCTGTAATGCAGCTTGCTAGTGCAGATGTAGAAGGAGAGGGGTCATTATCTCCTGCAGCTCATCAGGAGATGGAGTGTATTTCTGGAAGTCAGGCTGCTGCAGATGAGTCTGGTGTGCCTGAGATACTGTCACACACTCAGGGTAGAGAAGCACAGTCTGAGGATTATCCATTGGAAGAAACTTCTGAACCCGAGGAGGTTCCTGAGACTCAGTGTGAGGAACAAGAAATAGAACTGCGAGTGAAAGAGAAGCAAATGAATGAAGATGGGTCCCTTGTCGATATAACGCTCTCTCAGAGGTTTATTCTTGAAAGGAAAGTACAGTGTCATGAAAATATGGAAATGGAATTTGCTGATGGTTCATGTAAAAATAGCAAAAATTTGTCCAATCAAGCCCAAGAATTCGAAAAGATTGGACCAGAAAGCTGGGGAAAAGAAACTCCTGCGGGGGAGTTACTTGAACAGCACAACAATTTGTTTCCTAAGTTAAAGAGTGACATTCCATCAGAAGTGTTGTGTGACAAAAAAAATCCAGGTTGTTCAGAATTAGGACAGATAATAGTCAATCGGCCAGCAGTTCACGAGAGAGGAGTTGACATGCTGGTGACTCAGCAGAAGAATCATGTGCCAAACAATATGGAGGTCACTGATATGACAAGGAATCTGGAGCAAGAAGAGCAGGTGCAGCCACAGGAGATGGCAACTGCTAAATCCCCCAGTCCTGCCAGTGGTAAGTGAATTTAGGTTACTAGTTTAGATGTGTATATTTTAAATAATGTCAAGGACATCTGGCTACAATCCTCGGTGTTTTCAGGGAGTGCTGATCTTGGATGTGAGTTGAACAGTGTCTTTAGAGCTGCAATACAAGTTCCTGTGTTCTATGCATAACATGCCTTTACTTTTTCCCCTTGAATGATAAGGTAATTCTTGTTTCTAACACTCCCTTTTTGGTTTATGGCAGAAACGCAAAGCAACTTTGAGAACTCAGAATGTTGTGACCTTGGAAATGCTCAGGGATTTTTGTACTTTGTTGTTTTTTTCTCTTCCCCAGAAGCAACAACAGTAGTGTCCTTGAAAGGAAGAGGGTGTGTGGTCTGTACTGTCCCTCTTGCAGGTCTCCTTACGTTTTGTTTGTTGTTTTTTTTTGTGTTTTGGGTTTTTTCTTCATTCTAAGAGAAGATTTTCCTTTTGTGGGGTTGTTTAGAGCAGCTTTGAGTTAGAAACTCTTACAGTAAATATGTCTTGAGATTATTTTAAAGTAGAATGGCTTTTCACTCGCACATAAGCTGTGGCTCAGCAGGTATTGTCTTGATGCACTGAAATTTCTGTAACATGCTGTCGTGTAGTTATACAAGAAATGTGGCATGCTACACCTCAGCTTTGTGAAACTTTTGCCTCTTAGTTGACTTAATTTTAAAAGTAAGTATTCTGCACCCCTCGAATAAAGTAACAGGAAACAAAGTTTTACTAGGGCTTTGTCTTGGATTGTACACTCTTGTGATCTTTCATTAAACTGCAGGTTCAGAAAGTGAGAGAGGTTTTCCTCTTACGATGACAGCAGGGGACTTCCTGTCTCCTGAAGTTGGTGATTATGAAAGGTGAGGGTCTGAAAACATCAGCTGTCCATAGGTAATGGTGGTCCTCAAGTGTCCTGAACAGTAGAGGTTTGTTTAACTCCCTTCGCTGATTTGCTCTGTGACTTTTCTAGGTTCCTCAGTTAGAATACAGTGGAAGACCACTAGAATTGTGCAGTGCTATTAGAATTAAATGAGGTGTCTGAGCAGGGCAGGTGTTTGTGAACTGTCTGATAGATTAAGATTGACCAGTCTGTGATTTTGATTTGTGGAGCCTGTAAAAGCTGTGGGCTAGACGGAATTTGTCTTGCCACTCAAAGGTATTGTTGTGTAGCCCTACAGTCTGTTCTGCAGAGCTTTGTTCAAGTGAGGCTGTTTTCTAGCTTTGCCTTTTGAGAAATGAGTGTAAGATACACCACTTAAACATTTCCTAACACTCGGCCTTCTTTTTCCCTTGACGTACTCTGTTGATAACCAGTCTGAATATTTTTCTGTTCTTTTTCAGCAAAGGACATCTCTCTTATTTTCTCTGACAGTTTTTTTTGAGAGCTGTACATTTCTTCTTCCAAACTTCTCTCATCACTTGCACGAGTCCGTTATTTTTTGTTATTGTTTTCTGAACTGCTTGCTTAATTTTTCCAGTTTCGAACTGATCCTTACTGCTGTTTACAGCAGCTTTGGCTGTTTCTCCCTGAAAGCCTTTTGAGCTCGTTCTTATGTGGTTCCCTCCCCTTTTCTTCAGTTCTTGTGACCTTGAATCGTGCTGACTTCTGGAACATGTGATCCTGTTTGGAAAGGTCAAAATGGCAGATTTCAAAAAGGAGCAAGATGAAGAGCTTTCTTCTTTATGTCTGAACAGAAGTAGGTGAGATGCCTTTGAAGTGCTAGATGGAGACTTGGATAAAAAGGGATTGAGTGTAATACTGAATGTGTGTTTTTAATACCATATCTGCTGCCCAGTTTGAGAAGGACAACCACTTAATAGTATAGAACTGGCTGTCGGGAAGAAGTTTGACATACTCAATGATAGGATGAATGTTGAGTTTCTGATGTAAGATAAGAAGGACAGGTAGATAGATACCTGTAGAGGTGAGATGGCAGTGAGGTCTGTCAAAGATTTGAATGCTTCTGCAGGTCATCAGTTTTGGAGAGACTTCTAGCTAAAGAAAATAGCAGTTTTCAAGCTAGGCTTTGCTATTAAGTACCTGTTGGCCTATTTTAAAACAAAATAAATCTCAAATGTCTTTGAAGGAGTATGGATCCTCATGGCCACAGCTTTTTAACATCACTGACATCTGAAAACAACTTCTGCAGTGGTTACTCTATTTTGAGCTAAGTACATGTTTGGTCATGTAAAACGTCACATGCTTGAGGGCTTCTGGTATCTTCTTTGTTTAGATTTAAAGACTCCACTTTCCCAATAACTCGGTCACATGAATTAATCCACATTGTCAAGCACTGCTTAATGTACCAGCTGTCCTGGCAATGTAATTGATAAGACTTTGGCACACATTCTTCTGAATGCAGTAGGACCAGTCAGATGTTTGGGAGCTTTTTTGTATTCTTCAGCATCCTATAACTAGTGACCATCCCTTACTTTCATAATGGTACGGTAAACTGCTTGATTGTTGAGTGTGCAAGTAGAATATTTCAGCTGGCCAGAAATGCACTGGGGGGTATTGCTTTTTGAGTGCATTTTTTGACAGTAGAGTCTGTTGACTTGGGTTACCTGTGCTGAGCACGTAACATGCTAGCTTGGTGGGTTGTTTTGTCAATCAAGACAGTAGTGTCATCGGTTTCAGATTTAAGGTCTTTCTTTTTGGTATTTAGATGTGTTTTAGCAACATCTTGTACAAAATTTGGGTGCTGTCTTCCTAATGTTATTTAGGGAAAGCTTTGAACATTGACTCATGCTGTATTTTTCAAATTAATTGGGGGGGAAAAAAAAGCTGCAGTGATAGATTTTGGAGACTGCACACAAAATCTGAATCACCAGGGTTTGAGATACTCTGTGTACCCAGACCAGCTTCTTTGTTAGTGTTAGATTATTCTATTGCCATTTAATGGCATTTTTTGGTTTGCTGAGGTGGGTTGTTTTTAGGGTTTTTTTTATTCTTTCCCGTTCAGTGACTCGCAATAGGTCATTATGTCTTTGTGGTAGCTAAAGACTGAAAATCATGTTCTCTGTGAATTGAGATACTACAGTCAGAGTAAGTACTTGACATGCGTTTTCTTAGAGAAATCTAAATGCAACTTAAACACAACACAGTTTGCTGGGTTTGCTTTTGAAAGAGAAAAATAAGCCACTGGATAAAACGAACTCAGAAACGAATGCTGGTGGTTGCATCTGCGTATTCGTGTTGCACTGAAGGGCTGATCAGTATCAGGAGAGAGTTCAGGCTTTTGACATCATCTGCCTGCTCTCTTCAGGCTCATGAAACGTGGTGGAAAAGTATGTGGAGTGATAGTTGCTCTTTTACCATCATTCAGTCCTTAAGGTGTGAAGAGGTTTAGAGCATCCCTCTTAAAGCAGCTCTGTTCTTACACGTTATTTCCAACAGGAATCTAAGTCCTTATCAAAAGATTATGAAGCATCCATCAGTGAGCAGAGACTTTAGGTGAGGACTAGTAGGGCCTTGGAGAAGATCCAAGAAGCAGGAGCAGAAACTGGATGGTGAAGTTCGGAGGGTGTCCTTTTGTTTTTGAAGTTGCCTTGGATAAGATATTACCTGTTTAGTTTACTGAAAAATGCTCAAGAGCTAGAACACAGGGTTACAGAAGATAAATTTACTCATTGAAGTCTATTTCTAGGACTCGATGGGGTCTATAGAAGTTGTGGTTGTCTGTGAAATCTTTTTCTGTACATTCCACAATTTCATACGCACAAAACCTCATTTAGAAAGTGATCTCTTTTGCCGATAAAATCAAGAAGAAACAGGTAGGCAGCACAGTTAACATAGTTATCATAAAGTGTAAGCGTACCGGATTAAATAAAAAAATATTAATTTTATTTAAATAACAAAGATTTGTGTTATCAACCCCTTAAATCTTTTTAATCATTGTCTCAAGCCTGGCTAGAGTGATGAATCTTAGTCTTGGAGACTTTGGGAAGTGAAGTTGTTTCTTATTATCTGATGGGGTCCCTTTGATAGATCACAGTGAGATAGGAATTAGCCATGTAGAAAAATGGACGTCAGCAAGCTTGTTGTCCTCTCTGTCAAATGGTTGTGCTAGTGAGTTATGACCAGACCTGAGAAAGGGCTTTCTGAAAGAGAAAGCAAAAGTTATCAAATAGAAGGCATGGGGTTCGGGGCTCTTTGGAGTGGTGGTTTTTTGTTTTGTGTATTTTTCCTCTGTCCCGTACGCACAGAAAACAGGGTGTCATCTACTACTGCTAGCCTTCTCCCTAGATCTGCCCATGTCTGAGAGCCACAGCAGATGTGCCACATCCCGTGTAGAGGTGGTAAGTAGGAGAGAAGAACTAGAGCAGAAGGAGCTGTGCTTGAACTGCTTGAGAGCTGCAGGCTGGCCATCCTTGCAGTGGTAGCGTGCAGGAAGCATCCCAGTCCGCAAGAGAGGCGGTGGGACTTACCTTTCCCTCTGGAAGAGAAGAGCATCGTAGCTCTGCTTCACTTAGTTTGACGCAGGGCTGGGAGGTTCTTTTGTGTCCCTCCATGAGGAGGGTGCAGTTCTGCGGTGTGCTGGTAGTTGCTGTCTGTGCTGTCCATGAACATCCATCTCTCCCTCTGAAAGTGTTACTTGGACATTTTTTTTCTACCTGAGCAGTCGCAAACTTGAGAGACAAAGTGAGCCAAAGAAAGATGCAATCTTTTGATGTTGAAAGATAAAATAAAATGTTATAGGATGATGGTCTTAGGGACATAAAAGTTGTGGAGAGAATTAACCATTTTCATTGTGACAACAGGTGATGGAGTTATGTGGCAGCAGTTAAGCGTTCAGGCATACAGGTCTTGTGAGCGTGAGAGCGTGTTTGTTTTCTCTGTTGGTATCTGCTGGTTTAGTAGCTGGATCATCTCTTAGTAAAATGCAGGCTGATCATTCCATAAATTCTTCTGATTGTTATTAGCCCGCCACACGTCGATTTGTAGGCTCGAAGGGATTGTGTTAGCTAAATTGATCAGAATTCAGTGGAGTTTTGGAATACTTCAGTTTTTAAATAAAACACTTCTGAAAAGGAGATCTGCTGTAGGTCATGTTATGACAGACATTAAGCTGTTTGTGAGGATCTGCAGTTGGCTTTTGATGCGTGGTGTAGCCATAGAGTGTCAGTACCACTGCACTGTGAAGTATCTACCCACTGCAAAAAGACACTGGAGTCCTTAGCTTGATCTCAAGGATGTTACAACTACTGAACCATATCCTTAAAATTTGTGACAGCAGGACAGGTGATGGTTTTCAAATGACAGCAGATAGCTTTTCGCTGGACTTTAAATATTTTATTTTATTTTATTTTCTGTGAGGGGATTAGGTCTTTGTCTTGTATTTATGGCTTCATTTGCCACAAGGTAGTTGTGTAAATGATAGGTCAGCATCTTGGGTAACTGCAGAATGATGCACTGCATCTGGCTGTAACTGGAGGTTGTATTTGAGCATCTAGTGCTAGGTCTTGAATTTAAGTAACTTGGATTTGTGTTCTCATGACCTTAACTAACAAGTCTATAATACTGCTTACGTTTTGGGTTTGTTTTGGTTGTTTTAATAAGTGCTTCTTAAAATTCAGGAGTCACAGAAATTGTGACTTGCATTATTTGAGTAATATCTTGAATGAAATCCAAAGAGCAAATACAGTTTTAGGAAAAAGGGGGAAAGGAAGGATAGTGACAAAGATGCTGAAAACCTATTTTGACCTCAGTGTGGGGGGGAAGGGGTTACTCTGTTCGTTTTGTTCAATTGTTCTATGCAATTTGGAAAGAATGCAGCCTGCAAGTCACTGATGTATGGTGTTGAAGGTTGCAAATAAATGGCATGGGGTGAGGCAAAAGGAGGGAGCATTTTACTAGCTTTTTAATGTATTTTATCCATTGAATCCTGAAAGATTTGCACATGTTAAATCCACAAAGGCATGGTTTCCTTGCCAGTAGACCCTGCAGACTGCACGAGAAGGGGCAGAAATATTGGAGAGGACAGGAGGATGGGGCCAGTCCTTCTGGTGGCAGCCTGCAGCTGGTTATGAAACTGCAGTATCTGTTCTTTCCCTCAAAGCTGACTTTCAGGCAAGTTTCTGCTGTCATCATCTAACCTTTAATTGTCTGCTACTAATTGTTGGGGCTCGTAGGCAGCTGCCTGGAATATATCTGCTGACCTTTTATCCAAGGCTCTTTGTTGATAAAGCATCATTCTGTTTAAGTTTCAGGTTTTCAATTCAGACAACACATAGCTCTGCCAGTTCACTTCTGTCCTAAACTTCATTTTTGTTTCTGGCCTCATCTCCCTTTTCTTTGGAAAATCCTGAGCATTTCTGAAGCAAAGCTGAATTCTTTAAAAGTCCAGTTCATGTCAGGATACTTAGTCATGCTTTTATCTAGCACCTGGGGACAGCTGCATGAAGTTGACCACAGCCCAGATGAGAGAGGTTTTCCACAGAAGATGTGAGGAAGATGAGTTAGAGCAGCTGTCCTGAAACCAGTCACATCAGGGGGGTTTTGCACAGGACAGCACCAGGGTTATGCTTTTCTCCATTTCCACAGCACAGGAACCTATGCTTTTGGTATTTCAAACACAATAGTCCCCTGAAATGACTAATCCTGGTGCTCTCTGTCTTCTAGAAACTCCATTTCATTTTACTTTGCCAAAGGAAGGTGATGTCATTCAGCCCTTGACCAGCATAACGCCACCTCTTACTGGCCAGCTGAAAATGGGACCCAGGAGACACAGCACACCAATTGGTGAGTTTGACCCGAGTGACTGCCCTGTGCTGAAAGCCTGTTTGGAAGCTTTTGACTCTTGATGCAGGATCCGATGGGATAACTCAAACCTACCTAGGCAAAAGACATCGCTGGTTGTGGGGGTGGCTCATACCTTCTCGGCACTCCTCTCGTTCTCTTCTCTCCTTCACGGTCTCTATTGAAGGTGTTTGCTCACTGAGTGTGGGAGCAAACTCTTGCACTCATTGCATTCCCACGTACAACTCCATTAAAGAATTCAAAAGACTCCTCTGAGTAGTGAAGGCGCTTGGACTAGTAGTAGATTGTCCCCAGTATTCACCATCTTTTAGCAGGACTTTCTCTGCTAGGTTTACAGAACACCCTGCATTTGCTGGATGAAAGGAGGTGTGTATTTCTGCTGGGGTAATAATAAAGTATTCCATATGTGGTGGGGATACAGAACTTTGATGGTTCAGAACTCTACGTAGGAGTTTCCACTACTGCACTATTGCTGCTGACGCATGCGATGAAGCATCTTCAGAACAGGACTGGGACCTGAACCTCAGCCGTGTTGATGACCACACTTGCTTTTTGGTTTACTTTTTTTTGTTTTGCTGTTTCCAGTGGATGATAGTTGCCCAGACAACACTATAGCAACCAGTGATGTTACAGCAGAGGGCACAATGGGGACCAATAATGTCACTGTGGAAAGTGCAATGGTGTCAGCAGATGTGTCAGAAGTGTGTGCTAAAGGAGATTCTCATGTGGTTCCGGAGACTGATGCAAAACTCTCTCTGCGAATGAACCTTGTTACCCCTGAGAATGATGGGAGCGAGGAGTCCCCGCCATTCAGCTTGGAAAGTAAGGGGATGAAACCTCGAAACACAGAGGTGCTGCTAGATCTCAGCCCTAACTGGGAACCTCTTTTGGCATTGTCCGAGACAATCTCCGAGTCTCTGTAATTTTTCTCATTTTTTTCTGTGGTGAGAAGTTGGGCAGGGAGGCTGGGCAGCCTTTACCAGCTTTACTCAGCCTCTCATCACTGAGTGCGGGAGGTGGGGCAGGCAAGTCTGTTCAGGTGACAACAGAATTATCCTTCCCTTCCTTCTTGTTTCAGAGCCTACAGCCAGCGACAGGAAAGATGGATCCTCTGATGCTGCTGGGGCTGCTGCCAGGTAACTGAGCTTGTTGCTGCACAGAGTTGATACAAAGGTCTGGGTAGATCCTTTTTCCACTCATTTCCAGCAGCAGGAGGAAAGAAAATAAAATAAAATGAGACACGGAAGCAGGGAATGCTTTTAGCAGTAGCTGTGAGGTTTAGCTCTCGCAGCAATTTAGAAGTACATAGGCAAGGTGGATGCCGCACCTGCTCCTTCACTACAGGCTTTGTGCTTCCTACTGATGTTGGCATTTTACCTTCTCCAGGTTGTAGTCCAAGCAGAAATTCATGCCTTGTGCAGCCCAGAGGGCAAGGCTGCTCTATCCACCTCCTGAATTTCAAATACATGGTTTTCTGCTTGCTTTCTTTACTGTGCAATTTTCTCCAAGAATCTCTGGGAAGTTCTGAAAGAGAGTTAGCTGATAGGAATGTATCCAGGTCAGTGATATACTGAAATCACAGTTTAACAGAGTTTACTCCCTTGATCCTTTGGTTTGTATGTATCTGTCTTATCTCACATTTAATGGCAAGCATTACTTGATTTTGGCTTCTGAGAAGTATGCTTCTTAAGTGCTAATGAGAATCTTAAGTCAGAAGACAGTCACCTGTAGTCATCTGGGTGAAGTATAATTGTTTGAAACAGTGAGAAAACCTTGAGATGAACTCAGTATCTCTTGTCACAGGATTGCACGCTGGATGGTATTCTTGCCTCAGTGCTAGGGATGAATGGCATTCATTCCTCCCTGGCCGAGAAAGGGTTGCCTTTGTAGGTACAGGCTGAACTGGATCTCTGAGGCTCTGCTTTCTGACTGGCATTCCCAGTACTTTTGCACTGTCATGAAAATCCTGAGAATTAAGCCATAAATGGTCTAACTGTGTCCCCTGCTGGGTACCAGAAGTAGTAGGTGGTGAAACTCCTGATGGCGCTGCAGTTTTCCACGCAACTTTTTCCAGAATTGTTACGTTGCTCTTGACTGTGAGGCTGCCTCCAGGAACGACAGAAAGGCTTAGGCCATTGCAAGTGCTTGGCCTTTGACACCACCTCGCTCGTTCTGTGACTGTATAGGTCAACAGTGTCAGTACCGGTTGTTGCTTTCCCAAGGGGCTAGAGAACTTTTGTTTTGCTGTATGAGGGACTTTCTCACTCCCTGATGCTTGTTTGTTTGTTTGTTTGTTTTAAATCTGCACTGCTAGCTTCCAGAAAGCATCATCTGTGTTTAGTCGTGTCTGTGAAGTTCGTCGAGAGGATGAGGCCAGAGGTCATGGTCTTTCCACTTCTCCGTTTAGGTAACTCCTCACAGTCTTTGCCTGCCAGTCCTGGTTGGATTTGTATGCACATGTGCATTTTCTGCATCAAAGAAATTGCACTAAGTCATTGTCTTTGAGTGACTTAGAAGTTTGTTGGGGACACTGGGGTAAGTATAATAAGTGCTGTACGTTTGTATCTCACGTGGTAATCAGACTTACCTTTTTGACTGAGCAGCGATGTGATTCCAGCTGGCTAATATACTTTGGTAAAATCTGGAGTTCGAGAGAACTGAGATCATACATACAGCTGCTTAAAACACCTTTTCTTTCTCCTGTTCCAAGATCTTCTGACCTATTGTGTTTGGTTTTTTGTTTCTGCTATTGTCTCCCTTCCAAGCCCATCTGTTTTTGCCGTCTGTGCTTTGAAAAGGACTAGACTGCTGCGTATCTTGTGGTGATATGGGTGCTGGCTGGAGAACCAGGTGTAGAAATCTGCTTCTTCTGTGCTTTCCATCCTCTCTCTTGCTGGGGCAGTGAGGTCTTGGTCTACGGAGAAAGCATAACCCATATTTCAAGAGCATTGAACAGTTACACTAAAGACCATAATGAATAGGGAGTTCCAGTGCTGGGTGATCTACAGACAGAACAGAAGACTCGACTCAAGGTCTTTAAGTACCTGGGGGAAGCTTCTAGTAAGGCTCAGTATACAGTCCCATATAGTAACTGATACCATATAGCACTGCACTTTTGACAGGGCAGACAAATTCTGAAGAAAACATTAGGCAGCATCTATGTTTATGCTCCCACCTCTTCTTGCTCGGTGTGATTACCAGTTCCAGGCCAGTGAAGGGCTGAAGCAGCCTGTAGCAGCTTCAGGATGGCCTGACTTCCAGAAGCATATTGCATAGCTGGTACCTGACCTGTGGAGTAGAGATTGTTTTGTTAGTCTTTGGAAAAACACCTAGTTCTCTACAGGTTTCAGGCATTCTTCTTGCTACCATGTGAATCACTTGAGAGATGTAGAAAGGGTATTTTATAACTTGAGAGTCGCTGAATTCTGTGCAATCTTCAGAAGCAGTTGAATGACTGCCAGGTTTTGGTATGGTTTTATAGTGCTTTCACTTGAGTGGTAGCGTATTGGTTGTCGTGCTTTTTTAATCAGTAATTTTCATCTGTGCATAACTGGCTTGCAGGGGGAATCTCTTCAGTTTTCCTGGCTCACAGGAAGATACTGAATTACATAAAAATCCCAGCGAGTGTCAGTATCAGCAACACGAGGCAGGTGACAACGGTGGGCAGGCCCATCCTCAGAGGATGCAGCAGGACTGCCATCAACAACCTTCTGGTGCCCAGGATGGGGAGTCTGTGGAGACTGGTATTGTAAGAACTCAGACAGAAGAAGGGAGAAGAATGCAGAAGAAATCAAGCAAGGCTGTTAACGTGGATGAAAGCCAAGAGAGGTGGGCCAACACCAAGAGTAAAGGGATCCAAACTACAGCAGACTGTCTTTTTACCCCAACAACTGTTACAACAGCAACACAAACATCAGGAGAGATCTCTGGGCGGGTGGAAGTGGGTACCAGTATGTCTGGGCAAAGACCTGGGCGACAAGATGCGAATGTCCAAACCGAAGAGAGTGGGGAAAAGCTCGTGAACGCCTCTGGAGACGACACGGAGTCTCTGCACAGTCAGGTGGGATGAAGGCTGCATGTATTTAATTTTCTGCTTTTGAACAGTGAAATATCCTTTTAGCCACTAAATTCACTAAGAGTAGACTCTGTTGAAAAAAGCCAAGACCACTCTAAAATGTTAATGTTGCAAGCTTCCCTGGATCAACTGTACACAGCTGCTAAGGTAGCAGTACTCGGTGGGCAGTGTAAGTTTGGGAAGTAAATGTCTCCATATTTATTTTCTGGAAAAATATGACAAGTTTTGGTTGCTTTCTGTTTGTGTGCCTAGGTGTAGTTTACACCATAAAAAAACAAAACAAAATTAAACCAACATAACACTTTTTGTTGGATGGAGATAGGAGTTACATGAAATTTTGCTGTCCCTTTTGCACCAACAGACATCTGACAGCTTTTTCTGCCACTCCATCCAGTGTCAATGGAGAAACGCGCAAGGAGAGAGCTCCTCCCGGGAAACGTTCTAATAACATGAATAACTTTGAATTAGTATTTCAGAAAGTACTGCAGACTCAAGGAAAATCACTGCTTTGCAGTTACAGGTTGTATATTTTCTTGTGAACCCACAAGACTAGAAAAATTACTTTTTCTAAAGTTAAGAATAGTGCGTCCCCTGGGAAATGGGAGATTAGCAGGGCCATAAACATGCAGTGCGACATGGATGTGATATGTCTGAGAGTCCACTGAATGAAACAGATGAGCAGGTTTGCCATTTCCTCCTTGGACTGCGGTCATTTTCCTTCCTCTGCCTGTCACCAAAGTGGATTCAGTTCTCCCCTGTTTAGGGTCTCTTGTGTTGCTGCATCTAGTCTGTAACAAGATGCTGAAAGGTTCCCTATCCCAGTACTTGAACGTAATGTGAAGCAGCTGTATGCAGAGACAGTTCTATCCAGAAGTTACTTGCTTTTCATTGTGGTGTGTTTTGTTTTTAATTTGCCCTGTTTATTACAGGGAGAGGAGGAGTTTAACCTTCTTCACCCCCCCAAAGACCGAGTTCAGCATCGCCATATGCGAACCATTCGAGAAGTGCGCACGGTCGTTACTCGTGTGATCACAGATGTTTACTACATAAATGGTGCAGAGGTGGAACGAAAGGTAGTTGAGGTAAGTTCCTGTTTTCAGGGCTAAATGTAATGACGTGTTGGCTGAAAAAAAAAATCAATTAAAATGAGCATGTTGTGGCTGCAGAAAACGAGTCGAGAGAAGCAGTCAGCGTGCTGTAATGACAAGCTTTTCTTCATGAGCAAACCTGGACCCTGTAGCGCGTGGGGAAAGCTGTGTGTTTGTTGATGGTGCATCGTGCCCGTTACTGTATTCCGAAGACAAACTGACTTCTTTTGTCTTCTCAAATAACTGAACAGGAGACTGAATAAGAGACTTTACTCTGTGCTTCAAACTGTTTTAAAATTCTTGGGGTTTTGTCAGAAGAGAGATATTTCAGAATGGGCAGAAATTCTATTAGTAAGCAAAAAAATCACTTCTGCCTGTAAAACCAAACTATCTAAGTTTAGCCTGCTTTGCAGCTCACTGTCATTTCTAACTGCACTCTTGAGTCCTGTGGAACAGATTCATTAAAAGGTCTGCAAAAAGCAACTTAAAATGAAGCAGAAAAAGAAGCCTGTTCTTATTACACTTGTGTTGGTGTATGTCTGTCTGCTCATTAATCAGAAAATCTTTACAGAATCTCAAAAGATAGCTGATCTCATGTGCACAATAATCATATCGGCCTGCTAGCAATAAAATCTTACTGCTGTTCTGCTGAAAAATAACATAAGAGTCTTGTGCTGTGTTGCTGTGTTGCTTGTGCTGTGTTGAGCAACGACACAAAAGGGTAAATTCGTTCAGTGCAAAGCTTATACTTTCACACCTGATAAAGGTGGAATTCCTTATTGTAACATTAAAATAGGGAATTGTTTCCTGAAAATGTGCTTACGTAGGTTGTGTCATCACAATCATAAAACCATTTCCAATTTTTCTACCCACATTTGATACCACTATTTTGCAGTATACGTATTTTTATATCCATAAAACTTCATGGTTCCAAATGTCTGTCTGAGAGTGATCTTGGATTGGTAGTGATCAAAGGCTGCTGTGTCTCATAGATCTCTTGCATGTTCACACTCTTGAAGGGTGGGAATTACTCAAAGCCAGATGGGTTAGATATGAACCAATCTATTCTGTTGACTGATATCCTAATGTGACCTACCCAGAGAGAGCAGCTACAGGCCTGTAGTGGGAGACACACTGTCTGCCACCGATCAGTGCAGACTCAAATGTGCCAGGCTATCTTCAGTTTCATGAATGTGGTCTCAACTTGTCTGCACTTCTGCCTGGTGACTGTAGAGCCTTCATCTCACAAGTGCCTCACCTTGATGAACCTTTTGTTTTGGTTTGTTTTTTTGTTTGTTTGTTTGTTTGTCTTAAGGAAACTGAGGAGCCTGTAGTGGAGTGCCAGGAGTGTGAGACTGACACATCCTCTTCTAGGAATGCAGTGGGCTCATCACTGACCTCAGGGGACCTCGGTGATGTCAGCTCCTTCTCATCTAAGGCCTCAAGCCTCCACCGTACATCCAGTGGAGCAAGCAGTGGTCACTCTGCCACTCACAGTGGCAGCCTGGGGCGTGGAACTGGAGCTGTCAAAGGGAAAGCGTGCGGGACAGAAACTGGAGAGTTTGCTTTGCCTGTTGGCAGAGGTGTCTTAGGGAAACTAAGGTACGTGCAGAGCCTTGGGAAAGGGAGAACAGGTATTTTGCAGAATCGAACAGCTGGCTTGGGTGGAGTGTGAAGCAGGGTAGACTCTAAACCAAGAATTTGCTGGGAAGGATGCAGCCTGACCAACAGAAATAAGGAGATAGTCTTTGCTTGCGAGGCATTGCTTTGTCTAAGCTCTCGCCACTTTAGCAGCGATGAGACAACCTTCTTGATCAGTTGTGAGGTCATGGAGAAAGTGGGGGGGGATCCTAATGAGCTGGCTTCTCTTTTCAGAACAATTCACTAATAAATTCTCTAGCCCTAGGAAAGGAGCTGGTCAGCCAGGATCTCCGCTCAGAGTTGGCCAGACGGGAGCACTGCCTTGTGAGGAAGAGGAGGACTCTGTACCTGGTGCTCGTCAGGGTGGAAAAGCACCTGTGACACCTCGTGGGCGAGGAAGAAGAGGCCGCCCACCATCTCGATCAACAGGAACAAGGTAGCCTGGAAAAAAGGAGACTCTAGCTTTAATTTATTGCTAAGGAAGAGAATGGGGAGCTGCCGTCTTAATGTGATGGCGGAAAAGGAGGAGAGCATGTTTCAGAAGCTAGTTTTTGGTGGTAGCGTGTAGCAGCTGCAAGCATCTCGCCTGAGCATTCCTTTCTTTGGTAACTGTTTTTCCCAATCCTTCCGGGACTTCTTTTCTCTTTGCCACAGAGATTCAGCTGGACTGCCAGCTGTGGAGGATCTCTCGACTACAGCATCACCCGAGGAGAAGTCATTGACTCGTTCAGTTCGCCTGGCAGATGGAGGGGAGAAGTCTGACACTTCTGGCTTCTGTGCCTTACGTCGGAGTGACTCTCCAGAAATACCATTACAAGTGGTGACTGGTCCTTTGGACAGTGCAGACTCATCCTCTGGGAGCAGCTTTGTGGGCCTCAGGGTTGTAGCAAAGTGGTCCTCAAATGCATACTTCTATTCTGGGATGATTACCCAAGATGTTGGGGCAGGAAAGTACAAGCTGCTCTTTGATGATGGATATGAATGTGATGTGCTAGGAAGAGATATTTTACTCTGTGATCCTATCCCCCTGGAGACTGAGGTGACCGCACTCTCAGAGGATGAGTACTTCAGTGCAGGTAAGAGCAGTGCTTGAGTTCCATCCTTGGGCTTTCCGAGTTGCTGAACGCAACGGGTGCTTGTCCGGGAGGATGAGAAGCCTGGGTATGGTTGGTTAATGGGTGCTACTCGCTGTCTCACCAGGCGTGGTGAAGGGACACCGGAAGGAGTCTGGAGAGCTGTACTACTGCATTGAAAAGGAAGGCCAGAGGAAGTGGTACAAACGAATGGCTGTTATCCTGTCCCTGGAACAAGGAAATAAGCTCCGGGAGCAGTTTGGGCTAGGTCCTTTTGAACCTGTAACCCCCCTGACCAAAGCAGCTGACATCAGTCTTGGTAAGGGGAGCTGCTTTTTTAGCTGCTGGCTCTGCTGTTCTGCGGCCGGTGCCTTTGAGATGCTTCTAGTTCCTGATCTGAATTACCGGTGTTTCAATCTTTCTGGGTATTCAGCAGCGCTTTTGGTATGTCAGAATGGGATCCTTGAGATCCTTTCATTATTTTGCATCTTGCTTAGATGCTGAGCAGTATTGGCTGGCTTGCAGAGAGTGGCCTGCTTCTGCCACAGTGATGCTCGCTGTACTCGTTCACAGCTGGTGGATGGCTGCTGTGAGACCAGCTCTTCAGCAGCACTGGGAAGAAAAGAGAGAGGCAGGGTACAGGGCATCAGAAGAAAGACAGGCATCAAGAGAGATATCTTTTTTTTCCTTGCTCTCCTCTGTCAGAGGATGGTGGTGTACCTTCTAGGTAGCACCGAGTTCAGCCACCTCTGTAGAGATAGGTAGGGTGAAAGCTCTTGGAGTTGGGTGACAGCCAGTGACTGATCTCTGCATACTACATTACAGATAATCTTGTGGAGGGGAAGCGGAAGCGACGTAGTAACCTTGGTTCTCCCAGCACTTCCAGCAGCAGCACAACTCCCACTCGTAAAGGGCCGGAGAGTCCACGTGTCCCACCAGGCACGCTATCTGGGAAAAGGAAGCTCGTTGCTTCTGAAGATGAGAGATCCCCCGCTAAACGTGGCCGCAAGTCTGCAACGATAAAGCCCGGTGAGAACCTTATTTTCTGCTCTTAGACTTGCATTCAACTGTTTTTTAACTCTCTGGTATTTCTGTAATCTTTCCACTTCCCGTAAGCTAAAAGCAGGTGAGGTTGCTTGCTTGCCCTGTAGGATTTGAGACAGGTTCTCCTTGCCTGCATGCAGCGGCCAGAGAGAATTCAGCATGGTCTGAGTACTTGCCTTCTCTCTCTTCAGTTCTGTCTGTTGGAAATGTTCGGACCTCATCTATTGTCAGTCCTGAAATGCCTGGCTCTTAAAGGGCCCCTTCGCAGCTCTGAGTGTTGTTTCAGGTTGTTGACAGACTGTTGAACGCTGCCCCCGTAGTCATTCATTTTCTGATTTGAAGATTCTTTGCAACCAGAAAGGTAAAAGAGCGCTGCCTGTCCCAGTGTAATCCTGCCTCCCCGTCTCCTCCGGTCAAATAAGTGAAGTCAGACACATCCCAGGTCTTACCCAGGGTCTTTGTGCCGAACCTCTCTTGAGACTCGTGGTGCTTTTGTCTTTCCGCAGGGGCCGTGAGAGCCGGAGAGTTTGTAAGCACCTGCGAAGGTGTGGATGCTGTAGATCCCCCGGTAGTGGAGGACCATCATGGACCCTTGCCCCACAATAAGACCCTCTTTTTGGGCTATGCCTTTCTCCTCACCATGGCAACACCCAGTGACAAACTGGTCAATCACCAGAAGCTATCAGATGGTCCCACAGGAAGTAGTGAGGAAGAAGAAGGTGAGGCAAATCTTACCCATTGCATTTCCAAGTGGAATGCTGTGGCTTTAGGAAAAACGCTGGATGCTGTCTGATCAGGCATTTGTGTGAGTGCTTGTTTTACTCTTTTGCTCTTCAATCATTTGCAGAAAGAACCTAAGGCTCAGTCTTTGTTTTAGAGAATTTACAGCCAGAAACGTGGCAAACCTCATGGGGCTGATAAGAAAGGTGTGAAAATTAGTGAGATCAGCAGCCTCAGAATAGTGTAACATGAGGAGGAAGGTTTTGAGAGGTAAGGGATAGCGCTGGGAAACACAGGACTTGACAGCATGAATGGCTCGCTCCAGTTCGCTCGGGTCATCTGTCATGCAGTGACCTGCAGCATGAGAAAAGTGACAAGGTACTCACTTGGCAAGTTTGGCCAGTGCTGTGCTTCCCTTTGCTTTTTTTGTTGTCGTGGGTTTGTTTCTTGTTTTGGGTTTTGGTGGGGTTTTATCGTGGTTGGTTTTTTTATTATTCTTTCAAGGCTTTTCTCTAGATACTGTTGTGGGTTCCCTTGCTGGAATGGATGAGGGCTTCGTAGGCTGATGATTGTATGGATATCAGCGGATAGATTATAGCCAAAAATTGAACTTTCTGTTTCTGCTGTAGAATTTTTAGAGATTACTCCATATGACAAACATTACATAGCACAGCAGCTGCGGGCAGGAGCTGGCTATATCCTGGAAGACTTCAATGAAACCCAGGTAAGGGGTCACTTACTAATTTAGAATGATAATCAGAGTAGTTGTGTTTGGAAGGAATTCCTATAGTTCTTCTTGTCCAATCCCCCTGCTGAAAGCGGGATCAAATGGAGCAGATTGCTTAGGTCCTTGTCCAGTTGGATTTTGCATATCCTCAAGGATGGAAACTCCACAGCATCTCTGGGCAGCTTCATCCCATGTTTGACCACCCCCAATTTGGAGGGGAGAAAAAAAAAAAAAGAATTTCCCTATTTCAGTTTGTACCTGTTGCTTTTTTGTCCTTTTAGTGGCTAACACCAGGAAGAGTCTGGCTCTATCTTTTGTACACCCTCCTGTCAGTTGTGAATCTGCACTGATAAGACCATCCAGGCCTTCCCTTCTTAAGCTTAAACAAGCTCACCCCTCTCAGGCTGCTCTTGTCAGGTGCTCCAATGCCTGGATGTCTTAGTGGTCCTTGGCTGGGCCTGCTCCAGCATGTCCTGTGTTTTTGTTGTACTGTGGAACCTAGGAGTGGATTCGGTACTCTAGATGTGGTCTTACCACAGGTCTGTGTCTTGGAACACCTAAAGGTAGAGCTCTTCACTCTTCACTTCCCACATCTAGTTGGAGAATTAATTTCATTTAGTGCTGCTTTTACTGAAATTTAGGTTTTTGAGAGGGTAAATCGTCCTTGGAGCAACTTGCATGAGGATTCAGGGTCTTTTCTAGTGACTTAGGGAGTCTCAGACTACAAGGTGAATGTTCTCCTTTGTCTGAACTGGAAGAGACAGTTCAAAACTACTAGGCAGAGTTTTTGCCTGTGAACTGCATAGCTTGGAGTACGGGTGATGATTATAGGTACTCCTGATTTCAGAATCTGTTCATCTAATTCACCTTTCTCATAATATGTCTGTGAAAATCAGCATTTCACTTTTCTTCTTTAGAAGAGAGCAGCAGGATAACTTCTGGGGTTTTTTGCAAGCATTGTTTCCTCTTTACATCTTTTTCTCTCCCTTGAAGTGCAACGCAGCGTATCAGTGTCTTTTAATTGCGGACCAGCATTGCCGAACTCGGAAGTACTTGCTGTGCCTTGCCAGAGGGATCCCTTGCGTGTCTCATATCTGGGTCCATGACAGCTGTCACGCGAACCAGCTGCAGAATTACCGGAATTACCTTCTGCCAGCTGGTTATAGCCTCCAGGAGGAGAAATTGCTAGAATGGTAAGTGCCAAATAACCACAGACTGAGGGTTTAATCAGAGAGAATTGTTCTGCTTGGGAAGCTCTTGGAATACTGCAGGTATCCCTGGCAGTGCTCTCCATGCTTTCCCTTCCATACAGGAACAGCTCTTCCATCTCTTTCCTTGGGTTTGCAGTGACCTTTAGTGCTAGGGTACGTGTGGGTGCCATATACACAGAAAGGACAGTCTCCTGGCAAGTGAGAAAGATGTCAGTCTCCTCATGAATTCAGGCAAGGCTTTGCACACCCTTGGCTTACTTCTCCAATTGCTCAGAAATTGATCAAGGAGGGCAGTACCACTGCAGCTTCCTTTTCCTTTGCTATGTTTTGAAGCCAGCTTCTGCGTTTTCCATGCAGGCTAATCCAGTAGGCCTGACCTGAGAGAGCAGTTGTCAGGTCAGACTCCTCGGGCGAGGCGAGATGCAGACAAAAGCAGCTTGTAAATCAGTCTGGGCTTTTGGGCAGGAGACTGGTGCCTGCCTGTTCAGCCTTGTCTAAGGGGGGTCATTTTGGATACGCACAGAAAAGGTAGTTCAGGATTAAGGAGAAATTTAGGCTGCTGCACACACACCCCACCACTGTTGTCTAGCTCTGTTTTACTGTCTATAAACAGAGAATAATTGTTCCAAGTGTTTCAGGAGAGGTATTAAGAGAGCAGGTCACTATATGCAAGATAATCAAAGAATCAGTATGAGTCCCAATCAGGTGACTAGCAGACGTAGGTAACGGTCCTCAAATGAAGTCTCAGGCTACTGGATATTCTTAGCAGTCTGCATTTCTGCTTTGTTCTGCAGGCACCCACGAAAAAACCCATTCCATAACCTGAAAATTCTCCTGGTGTCAGACCAGCAGCAGAACTTCCTGGATTTGTGGTCCGAAATCCTCATGACGGGGGGAGCGGCGTCTGTCAAACAGCATTACTCAAATGCTCACAACAAAGGTACTCATTGGCCAGTTTCTCAGGCCTAGTAGCTGGGAATCCCATGCGAGGGTGGTCTCTAGTATGGTTTAAAACCATTTGGGAGGGCTGCCTATAAGCATAAAGGAAGGCAGAGTGTAGACACTAGCTCTCTGCTTGAATGTAATCGAGACCACCTCCCTCCCAGAGGTGCTGCAGCAACTTGGGACACAAACCATCAGCTTCTAGCCCATACTGAAAGGGGGGAACAAGCAAGAGTTGCTCCTGGACCACCTTCTATAGGGCACTAAAATTGTGCTTCCTTGCCCTGCTGACCTCAGGTGTGTCTCTCCAGCTGGGGTATGGGGTCCTAGTACTCGTCCCCTGAGCGCAGGACTCATGGTTTTGTAGTCCTGCAATATTGGCTGGTGGTTCTCTGTTAATTTCTGTCTGGACTAGAGGGATTAGTTTACTTGCAAGGTGCAGTGTTTCTGTAGAGCATGTTTTAACTTTACAGTGAGAATGCACTGGCTAGGAATGAAAGGACATGGAAGAGAGGTTCTCACACTGATCTTCTGCTGCAGAGAGGATCCTTTTTTTCATCTGACAGATGCCTGTCTTTCCTCCTGTGCAGATATTGCTTTGGGTGTTTATGATGTGGTGGTGACTGATTTTTCCTGTCCAGCTGGCGTCTTGAAGTGTGCAGAAGCTTTGCGGCTGCCCGTTGTCTCGCAGGAGTGGGTAATCCAGAGCCTTATTGCTGGGGAGAGAGTGGGCTACAAGCATCCACAATATAAACATGACTACGTCCCCCACTAAACTAAAGCTGCTCCCTGCTGTCCCCCTGTTGTGCAGACTGTTTTAATCAGGTTTTAAATGTTTGTGTAATGGGACAGTGTGCATGGATTACTGTATATAGTTTTATTGGCTGGACTTTTATGATAAAATAAATGTTCAATCTCTTGTGGTAGCTGCTGGGACTGCTGCTTTATCTCAATTTATTCCAGGGCCATGGCTCCAGAGAAGGAGGGCAGAGAGAAAAGAAATACTTAGAATTTCTCTGAGCTGAGCAGCACCAATATTCCGCCTGCAGTAAAGGCTGATCTCAACACAAAGTCAGTTATAAAGGAAGGTAAAGTCCATCACCCCAGTGACAGACTGGAGGGCTCTCTTCCACTGGGACTTACAGCAACATAGTCTCTCACAGCAAGTTTAGGACGCTGCTGAGATTTCCAAGGGAGCTCCTGCCAGCCACCGCTTCTCATGGAAGCGGGATGTTGTGCCCTTTGCAGTTGGGTGCAGACACAGACAACATTCCACAGCCGTGCATGACAAGATAGTTTTATTTCAGTTTCAGTAGGATAGTCACCAGGAGAATTCTACGTAAGTCTTGAGTGAAAAGAATACACTTAAGAGCTGGCATCGCTACATTTCTCCTTAGTTTTCCTTGTAGTACACATTTGTGCCAGCAGAGAGCGCTTTGAACAGGGCAAAGCTTCTACTTCTATCTTGACATATGTGATTTTATGACACAAATTGTCTTTAGTTTTACAGAGAAAGTATGGGGCATTCCTAGTGGCTCCTTTACCTGTACAGATATGCTAGAACAGTGCACGGTAGGAGAAGAGACTCCTAAAATCTACTCGTCCTTCCCTCCCTTGTCACCTCAACCTGCTAGTGCAGTTGCTGTTTTACCTGGAGGTACATATTTATTTGATTAGCAGACTTTATATACTGTCCATCAGTTTACTGCACAAGTGGAACTTCTGAATACAGCAAAAACTTAATTCACAGTCAAGAACAATAGGCTACTTGCTCCATCTCCAACTTGCAAAGGATCATAGTCCAGCTGAAGAGTCAAGACATCATCATTCTTGCTGATTTTTCACTTTCTGGAGAGGCACAGACTGCCTCCTGAGAAGCATTTAGGTATACGCAGGGCTGCAGAAAGCACGTTTATACCAGTTTAGAAAAAAAAATGGAGTAGCTTTCTGCAATCATGGGGCGGCCTCATGGCAGCGGCACTTCCAGCCCATTCCTTCTGAAAGAGATTCACCAGGGAAGACCCAGCTGGCAAAGGGAAACTCATGCGAGTGCAAACTCTCCAAAAGTACCCGCTTCCACTGCTTGACATGTCGTCAGTCACAGCCTGAAGAAAAGGTCTTAGTGCTTAAACCCCAAAGCTGCAAGAGAAAGTTACAATATTAACTAGATGTTGAAAGGAGCTCCCTTTACCAGCCTTCATCAGCATTCGAGCTGGCAGCTGTTCAACTTCATGCCAAAAAAAGCATATATGAGAGCATACATGAAAGCATACGAGAACTAAAAATCAACGCGCTGGTTTGTCACTTTCCCATCGTAGCATTTAGCAACACTTTGCTTCTAATTATTGGGGCTTGCACAATCGGTACAAGTTACTTAGGATCCTTTTGAGATCCCTTTGTACTTCAAGTACCCCAGGATAACGCTACAGGCAACCCTAAAGACATTCCTACCTGCCCAAGGTTCCTCCAGCCTGGGTGTAGTATTTGTTATAATCCAAGCGCAGCAGCAGCTGAGCCAAGTCAGAGTTTATCTGATGGTTGCGAACACTAGAGAGAATCTTGAAGAGGAGTGATGACTGACGACTGAATCCCTACAAATGAGAAGTAGTCAATCCTGGGCACTCGAAAGGCAGAAAGCAAGCAAGCCTGTCATCTCTGTTCCTGCCTAAGAAATCTTTTAATAGCCGGAAGAAAAGAACCATTGCAAGGTCAGTGATACTTGTCCAGTGTAAGGTGCCAGCTGCAAGAATTATTAGGCGTTAGGTATCTGAAGGGAAGGGTAGAGGCACACGGACTGATAACCGCCTCCTTTCTATTCCAGTGGGCGAATTGCTGCATATCTGCCCACATTCCTCCTCTCTGCACAACACAGACTTTTCACCTCAGGAATGGCTGTTTAATTAAAGTCGTTGCAAGTACTGGCATAGAAAGTCTCAGCTTAAACTCCCTCCTGTTCTATAGCTGTGAAAGCCAAGATGACTGCTTAGCCAATGTTTGCACGGGAGAAGAACAGGTCTATAGAAACACAGATCAACATAGATTCACCTTCACCAAAATACTGAGTTGGGCAGCTCCCCGTTCATCCAGTGGGCCCAGATTCTGACTGACCAGAGAACAAAAGCTATGACAAAGATCCAGAATTTCATTTAAGCAGTGGAAAACCTGCATGGGATAAAAAGTACAAGATAGTAGTTTAAACAGCGTTCAGACCCAGAGTTTTAAAGTTGTTCTGAATACCTGAAGAGTTGCAGCATTCATAATCAAGGTGTTGCTGATGCACTGTTTTTCAGTCAGAAAGGAAGGTGTTAAAGCACCTGTAGCATCTTTGTAAGGTTTTCTGTGGAAAAAGGACTTAAATGTTATGCTGCATCTTTCCCCTCCACCCCCAGCCTCTTGCAGACATTTCTAGGGAAACTGGCATGAGCCATCCGCACAGGCACAGAAGTTGACCACTGGCATCCCTGCCCAGCCCGCAGTCCATCACTGCAGCTGTGGAACCGAGGTGGAAGAATAAAGAACAGCAAGCGCTGGGGTTTGAGGCCTTGTTTTCACTGTTCACAAAACTTGTCAATTTCTTCTGTATCAGTTGGTCAAGGTAACTTGCCTTCAAGATTGTTAAGAAAGCCCAAATGCCTCGCTGACGTAACTACTGGAACACTTCAAAGTTCCTCCCTAACCAGTATTCTGCCACCACCTCACAGACACTTCCAAAGAATGAAAGACGCGATCTGTAGCGCCACTGTTCCACTGATAACGACCTTCTCTGGGAACGCTTTCGTGAGGTTGCAGGTTCAATAAAAATAGACAGTAATGTAACGTATTTTTGACTAAAACATCAACAAGAGAGATCCTAAAGAGAGTCCACTCAGGAAGACTGCAACTATTCTTACCATCTAATGTGTAAGTAAGAGAGGGACTTTTTTTCCCTCCTCTCATGCTGTTCAGAGTGAGTTCAGTTTGCAGCACTACGTCAATTAGTAATTCTTTAATAAAATTGCCCGTTGAGAAAAATAGAGCAACACAATCTAAGTTAATATGGTTAACTAAACACTGGAATAATCTTGATTTAAAATTGCCAAGAAGGCAGCATCTGCATTCACCAACTAACTCTAAATGAAGTGATCTTAATTCAATTTTCTCTTCTAGTTTATACCCGATTTATTCCTAGAACTGTAGTCTGTGCTCTGCAGGAGATCATTCCCGATCTGTTTAAGAGGTGGTTTGTCATAGCTGTTTGAAAAGGTATGTTTCTTAGAAAAAAGTGAAGAAAAGACCTACTTACAGGCTTCAGGAGGATGAAAGACTGAGCCAACAGATTACTTAAGAAATGATCATGAGCCAATCGTATACTCTCAAAATCCCGCGTGGCATTTATCTGCTGCAGAAGCTGTGAGAACTGAGATTCCAGTACATCCACCTGATGGATACATAAGTCTCATTAGTATCTTGAGGAATTGGAGTACTTCAGACCAGTCAGAAGTTCTGTGTAAGAAACATTTTTCCTATTGCTACTCTTACCTTAGAGGCAGAGGATCACCTCTGAGCCTCCTGAATGGGGAATTATATGTAACAGTAGTACATAAGGCGGGGGGGGCAGAACAATTTTTGATGCTTAAGTATTATCTGAGTAGAAAGGAAAAGGGTCTCTGTAACTATTGAAAAAGTAGATAGCTAGCTTTTAAACAAAGGTATTTCACTGTAGTCATCTCTGAATTTTACACTGGGAGATATGATCTGGAATCTCAGGGCAAAGGCTGTAGTACAAAAACACAGCCAGATGACTGGAGAATCTAAGAAAGCCAGGCCCCTTTAATTCAGTTGTTGTGGCTGTTAACAAAACGATACCTAATTCTCACAAAATCATGCTCGTAGTAACTGGTGTTTACATTTGAAGTCTCTTTCTTACTTCAAATGGTCAGAATATGGTTTCTTTCAATTCTTAAAAAAAACCCTTTACAAACAAAAAACCACCCACAACAGCAAAACAAAAACCAAACCCAAACTTGTCACTTAAACTGGAGGCCACTTAAAGGGTCAAGGGAAGAAGGCAGAACGGTATTTTAATGATGCTACTTCGGAGATGACTGTGGCTTCTCACGAGTTTTGAGTAGCACCAGAGAGCCAACACTGACTGACAAGTCAAAAAAAAAAATAAAAATTGTAGCACTAAGTCTGGGAACTCAGAGAAAGTCCTAGACCTGTTCCAGAGGAAATCCTGATTTCCTTAATGTACAAAGAATCTGAACCCTGAAAGACAGGACTTCAGGGCTCCCTCCATGCATTTCTGCCAGTTCCTGATTAACATACAGTTTACATTTCTCTATAAGCCAGACCTGCAGGTAATACTGGAGATTGTCCACAAGGAAAGCCATGTGATCCCTCAGGCGCCACTTGATGGCATCAGTTCTGTTAGATTTCAGATGTTTGCGTTGCATCTGGAGAGCCCAGCAGTGCTGTAGCTCAGCTTGGACTCGTCGCACACTCAGCAGGTATTTGAACACAACGTTGTACCTGCAGTCAACACAAAGCTGCTGAAGATGAAAAGCTTCCTTGGGTGCAGGTACTGGAGAACATAACAATGCAAGACTGGAAAAAGAAACAGGAGGTGGCTTCCTGCCTGCCCACAGACAGGGTAGGTCTCAGAGTAACAGATTTCTGCTTGTATGGGTTACTGACCTGAAAAAAAATGCCAAGTTAATTTCACTGGAAGGAGGGAATAGCTGACAATGTTTTCTCAAAGCAGAACCATTCATGAAATAGTACAGAAGTGCAGAGGGTCATTTTAAAGTTAAGGAGCAAGATAAAGTATTCTAGATCTACTTGCTCTCCATGGAGAAGGGGGGGAAGAAAAAAAAGCCACATTATTGAGTGCCTGAGATCAAGGATCCTACAGATAAATACACAGAGGCCACACCTAGTACTTACTTCTCCAGAACAGCAGGAGTAAAGAGAATGTGCAGGGGCCATTGAACTTTGTAGGACAGGCCTAGAGCTGCCCATCCAGATGCGGGGGCTTCACGTGGAGATAACTCCCGGGAAGGCCCTTCACGAGTCTGAGAAGTATCTGAAAACAAATGAGGTGCTGAGTTAAGTGATGTTCTCAGTCGAGACAACCATGGCAAGGAAGAAAAGGGGAAAGAGTAAGAAGAGCTAAACTTCAGCTTCAGAGAAGGCTAAGTAATATGACTTGAAAACGAGGTCAGTCTCCCCACAACTCACTACTGAAAATGCAAGTAGATACCTTTATGCTCCTTTCCATGATACTCAATGGTTAAATGAAGCAGAGGAAGGAGGTTGTCGTCATCTAAAAGCACCTTATGAGCAGACTGCTGAAACGCAACGTTGACATCTGACAAGAGAGCACAGATATTGACACGAGGTGATGTTAGTGCTAATTATCAATTAGCTAGTGCTAAATTTAGACCCATTAATTATTTATGCTTGGCCATAAAAGACAACACTGACATGGGATTTCCACTAGTTTACTTCCAGTTTCAAATATGGACGGAAACCTGCCCTCTGAAAATTTCCACCCCCTCTGTGAGACAAGCTGAAAGGACAAGTGCTGTTCTTTCAAACCTGGTGGCTACACGTAGAGGATAAGACAGCGCTCTTCTGTACCGGACGTGGCTAACCATTTTCCTGCTATACCCCAGTGAGGTCAGCTTGGTAAGTGAGTAAGCAACACTCACCATGTTCAGTTACAGCTGTAGGTGGTGTTTTTAACATGTGCTGCGCAGTGTCAATGAAGGCCTGGAAGAGCTCACCTCTTCCCAAAAGGTAAAAGTCTTTTATAATCTGTGGAGATACAATTTTTTTGTATATAAGCGTATCAAAACTGAGCAGAAATTGTAAGCATCCTAGCTGATAACATCCATTTTCATTATGGCTTGGACAACTTCTGCCATATCAAAACACAGCTAGGGAGATCTGCATTTCATCCAGTGCCCAAAAAGTCTATGGTGCCTTTGCTTCAAGATGCAAACTACAAAACCCCATCCACGTATCCCTCTAACTCTGTCTCCAACCAAGTTCTATCACTCTGTGCTCATTCTTGAGACCTGGAAAATGAAAACAGCTTTACCTAAACCAAGAAAGCATAGCATCTAAGACAGTAAAGTATTTATGAGGAAAGAGACATTTAAAAAAAAAAAAGAAAATAGCAAAAACAAGCTTGCAGTTACATTACCTTCAGTTGTCCTAGTAAATCTGATTCCTCCACCATCAGTTTCCAAAGATGCTAATCAGAAACAAAAAACAATCAGAAGAAACCTCCCCTCAGATTTATGTAAGCCCATTCAGTGAGAACAGTTGCTCCCTTAAAATACTTGTGATGCACACAAAAAAGCACCTATATAAAATGCTACATAAAGCACAAGAGAAGACACTTAAGAATCCCATGTGTAGGCAGCCCATGCTACTTAGGTACAGCACTCCTGATGTATACCAGGCAAGAAACTGCCTAAGAAACACGAAGACCCATGTCAAAAAAAAAAAATCAAATCCTTACGAAGTTGGTTCCACCCTAGCTTCGTTCTTCTCTAACCTCAGGTTCCACCCACTCAGCCCCAAATGCAAAGATTAAAAATTGCCAAAGCAAAGAATTTGTCCAGTGAGATGCCATCTATTATGCTGAAAGAGCGATGAAAAGTTCTGAAGTAATTTCAAGTGAAATAAAGAAATAGATAAAAATTTGCTTCTTTCCCCATGCATAGCATTTGTTAGTGTCCGTTTGTCATTAGAGGTTGGGGTAACATGAAGCTCTGAGCCCCAAACATGAAAGCTACGTGCAGCGTTCACACACGTGCTCAGTCACCGATTGTGGAGAGCGCCCTCCTCCCGGTCATTCACAAAACTGAAGAGCTCCTCTACCTGCACAGGTGGTTGTACTTCCTAGCGTCCTCACCTCAGCAACAGTGCTCCGTATCCAGTCAACCACTGATTCAAAGTCCACCAAACTGAAGAGTGGCTGCTGCTTGAGTCGATGTAGCTCTGCTGCAAAAGTGTCCTCCTGATTTTTTAGGATGGAGCCTGTGCAGCAATGAGAGAAGTGTTTTGGACAATAAAAGGACCACCATTTGGAGAAGTGCAGACCCCTTGAGCATAGTGGGGCAGAAGGACTCTGCTGGCAGCATGATCTCGAGTCTGGCAAGGAACATGAAGTTGAGGAGGCCTCAAAGTGCAAGAGCCAAGGGACAAAATTACTACTGCAAATACAGTATAGACATGATAGGGCAGTGCTGTCGTGTCAGTAAAAACCCAAAATATTTTCTGTGTAAAACAATGCCACTAACAGCTCTTTTCCTAGTACTGAGCTAGATCTTTGAATCTAAACCTTTTCTGCAACATTAACTGGTTGGTTTGGTTCTCCATCTACCCCTTTCAGATCTATCCTACTGCTTGAACTTGTGGACTTTTTTTAAGCCAACTAAGCTAGAAGACCAATTTCTTTTCACCTCACTTCTGCTAAGGCAAGAAACCAGTTCAGTTTAATTGGTCCTTTGTTCTCTGCAATGTTGCTGAAATCATTTGGGTACTTTTGGCATAGGCAAGCTTAGGATAGGGCCTCCACAGCAGTCCTCATCAGCTGGTGTAGGAATTTATTTCCAAAAACATCTCCAATTGTATAAAGGCTCTCAGAGAACCACCAGCTGGGATTGCCTCTCTCTTGCTGTCTTAAAGGCTCCATCTTGATCAGAATACAACCTCTGAAATCACTTATTTACCCTGAGCAAATCACACGGTGACTTGTTGCTGGAAACTTGGAGACTGTATTTGGAAAATGTTATTATTTCCTCTTTATTATTTACTTCTTATACTGCTCCTTTGGAATCAATCAGAAGCAGAACCCTGGGACCCCTGCTCTGTCCTGGCACAACCATTCGTATGTTCTGAAGAATATCAGCCAATGGACAGTGACTGTCGAGTTCATTAATCCAGCGTTTCGGAAGATACCTGACACTCACTCATAACTGAGCAAAGGCTGCAAGAAAAATGTTCCTTACCTTTTCTGGTCAGGTTAACATTCTGATTCTCAAACATCTGAACCGATTCTCCCACAAAGAGGATTTTCTCAGCAACCCGCACGGGAATGTATGAAGGCAGCATTTCTACTCGCAGCGAAAACTGTTTTAGAGATGGAGCTAACATGTTCTCCTCCTCAATCAAGCGCTGTCAGAGACCCCAGGGAAGAGAAATCAAGAAAAAAAAGTGTGAGAAAACCAGACAGAAAAGGTGCATAAAGGTGCATGTATGTGTGGGAGGGGGAATCCAAGTACACTGGAAGCAAGCAGGAAGGTAGCAAACCTGATTTGCAGCGTTTAAGCGTATAAACGTCTTTACATTTCCGGTATGCTAGCAGATCTCCCTAGAGAAGATGTTGCTTTCATCAGAGAGGGGAGCAGAAGTGGGAAAAGGATAAACTAAAACTTTGTGGAACAGCAGCAAAATCTGGCTTCCCAAATGATAACATTACCTTAGAAAAGGATTTTTTTGTTGCAACTGCATTATATTAGTTCTTTTTGCAGTCGTAACAATGTTAGTTAGCATTACGAAAAATAATCCTCCCCTACACCCATTCTTATATCCTTTACCACTGCTAGGATGCTTGCGATGCGGGCCAAATGTGAACACCCTGACCAGTGAGCAAACAGGTTGGAAAGCTGAAGACTCACTCCCATAAATAAGGCAGAAGTGTCTAAAACAATACAGTAAGTTATTAACTTTTTTTCTGAATGTGTTAATAAAGAACTCCAGGTACTGACACAAGATTTTCCTTCAGAGAAGCAATACTGATTATTTCATTTGGCTTTCTTGCCTCTGGAGAATTAGGTTCATTTGCCCATAATGCAAAACACGCCATGAGAATCAATTTTTGAGAACATCTGCTATCTATAGAATTCTTCACTCTAATAGGAGAGTTCAATATGAGTTTATATACTGATGTTAATGGCTTGGCAATTCTTTTCTTAAGATTCTTCTGATGCTTTTAAATGAAATAGCCAGATATTTTATTGGCCTACCCCAATAAAACTCAGGATTCCTCTTTTTACACTGACTGCAGTTGCCAACACTGTTAGTAACACCAAGAGAGTTAAATAGGCTCTGTCAGTGGCCTCTTCTTAGTACCTACATTTTGCAATTTTCACATTCTTCCTGTATTAGGCATAGTGAAATAGATTTTTCACTAACTGCCTTTTAAATTTTTCCCTTGGTTTTGCCCATGTGTGACAACATCTCTCTCCTCAGCAGTGACTGGCTGTACGGGGCACTTAATTAGTATGCAACGCAGGGTGTTTCGGGGGTGAATCTTCTGTGATGCAGCCAAGCTGCATGCAGCACACTAACACCACAGGTGCCCATGAAATATTTACTCACAGTAAACTGGAGTGGGAATTTAGAGTTGCAGCTGCTCCCTCACTGGCCCCGGTGCAGACATTATTCTGATACACCGAGTGCGGGAGATGACTCCGGTGAGAAATCCGCTTTGCGCAAGGGAATGGCGGTGTGTCATCTACATGAGGAGCTACCACATTTCACTAGTCGGGTCAGGTTGTTCCCTTGCTTAACTTGGCACTCTGGACTTGTTCTTAGCAGCCGCTTGGCTCTCGCATGGCACGTTTCTCCCCAGTAATGTCGGTAGTATTACCCTGCTAGGTCACATTTGCACAACAAATGCTTGCGCAAGAAAGGTGCCTGACCCACCAGCCAATAGAGAAGGTGCAAATCAACACCCAAGCTCCCCACACCCTCTCCCTTGCAATGGCTCACACTCCCACCCATGCCTGTGTTGAGCAGATCGCAATGTTGTCTGTAAGGAGTTGAAAAAGGCAGTCACTAGCAGGCTGAGAACAGCAGTTCCAGTTACTTGCCATCAGCATCTACACAGATTGCATCCATAGGGCTTTCTGCCCCGAGATTCCAACCATGCCAAAGATGAAGCCTCTGTCCTTTATGCCTCGCTGCAACCTATTACAGTACTCTGTTCGTTCGCCATCCTACCAGGTCTCGATATATGTCCAGTCTAGCAGAGCTTGCACTAAAGCAGAAGACAATATATTTCTTCTTTAGTACTTCAGGGACCAAAGAATGCCAAGCTATGACTTGCAGTCTTACCAGGTCCTGCAGTTCTCGTAACTGTTTTCCTGTAAGTCCCCCAATTCCTAGGTCGTCATCATCTTCTTCAGGCTGGCTAGGGACATTCCCAGAAGAGGGGCCTTGTTTGATAAAGAACTCTTCATGCTGGTCTAGTAGCAATCCATGCAGCATCCAGGCAGAAAGCTGCTTATACATGACTCCGTGACACACAGCCAGAATCCTGAGGACATGAGAAACAGGCAGTGGGACCTTTGCATGCAGTCATCAAAACTTCATAGTAAATAATCCTGGAATGTCCAGTTACTCAGCCAAGCAGTATGGCAAGTCCTAAATGGATAACGTGGAACTTGATGCTTTACTTCTTTTAAACAGAGAAAGGTGGACTGATCACTTGCAAAACTAATCTAACATATCCTCTGAGTACGTCCCTTCTCCACATCTGCTAGTATACCAGAAGTGTAAGTAAATTTGTAGTGGCTTCCCAGTCTTGCTATTTCTACTCAATTACCATTTCAGTGTCAACACAAATTGTCTTTTAAGTAGTCTAATTTTCTCCCAAGGACACAGCAGCGCCCATCCAGTCACATATATCCTTTGGAAGTTCAGAAACCAGTAGCAGGTCTACTTCATGCAAAACAGTTCCTGTAGACCTCAAAAGAATCAAAAAACACAGGGTCTGAACTTTCCTCAGCCCTGAGTCCAAAGTATGGAGAAAGCCTTCATTTCTGCCCCAAGGCTGCTTTAGAGAAATAACGGTGTCTGTGACAGTTTTCCCTGCACGCTACTCCTACTCTCATAACCTGCAAGCCTGTTCTGCGTGCACTATTTTCACAAGGAAGATAAACACTTTGACACTAACTCCTGTTACTACAGAAGAATTAAATAATAGCGTTACTGTATCTACATACTTTTCAAGAGCACTGCGAACAGGAGGCAACCCCCCACAGCTATGTTTGTGGACTGTCTCCAATATCTGACATCCATGAATCTGCAGAAAGAAAACATGGTTAGACTAGGTCTGTTACTGGGATCTGTACTGACCTCTTCAGACGTTTAAACACTGTGCTTTCAGATAACACAAAAATGCCTCAAAGAGCTGCCTGAGCTTTACAGAAAGATGTAGCTTACTCCATGTAATGAAGAAAGAGGCCTTCTACATTTGGCTCTACACCCAAGCTTCTCAAAAATTTCCCTCAACAAAAAGTAAGCATCTCTGGATTCTGAGACCATTAGCTTCTCTTGCTATTTTTGTTCTGTTTTTTTTTTTCCCCTCAGGTGACAGTGGGAGAAAATAGACTCAGAAAAGAAGAAATTCCAGCCAGCAGCATCTCATACTATTAAGTGTAATGTGATTGTAAAACACGAGTCGGCAAGATCGTACTGATAATGGAACAGACAAATCCAGTGCAAATGGATTTGCAAAACAGTTATATAAAGTAGGTATGTAATAGTTAAAATAGTTATGTTAATAGTTAAATAGGTATGAAAAAGGTAGTAGGGATAGGACACCCATTGCTGAAACCATATTATTTCCAACTATTGAGGGTCTGGGATGGAGACAGAAAGAACTTTATCGGCTAAAGAGAAAACTTGTTAACAGACACTAGCTACAATTTTACTGTACCTTCTGAGTTTTGATCTGTTCCACCATGACCATCACAGAGGGGAAGAGTAACTGAAACTGCAGAACAAGGAGCACAACACTGAATAAGGTTGCTATGCAAGGAAGAGAAAAACTATAGTTGAGTGAGTATGGACAGCAGCAAAGTACAATCATTTATTAAAACTATCATCTGGCTTTCCCCAGAAGTTAGAAACATCACAAGAAAATCTCTAGGAAATATGTCCTCCCCTCGTCAGACCAAGATGCACCAAGTTGCTACATTCCAGCTGCGTTCAGGCTGAACATGCCACAAGGAACACGCAAGAGCCAAGGTGGAGGAGCACCCCTTTGTGTCAAAGGGCACACAAACCTCCGAGCACGACTAGGGGACTACAGCCGTAGAGCTGTAAAAAGAAATGGCAGGATATGACAGACTGACCCTTATTTATCCCTCCCACTTTCTCATTAGACTCAAGGAGCAGTAAGACTAGCCAAAGAGGTACCTGTTTATTCACATGCCATACCTGGTCCAAGGAATAATTAACATGCGAGATGGAAAGATGCGGGTCAGCCAGAAACTGAAAGAATAACAAAGCAATTAATGAAAATTAAAATAAGGTGTGGATAGGTAAGAAAGCACATTTGGCTCTATATCCTCAACCTTTGGTTCCCACAACTTTTTATTTCCCCTCCACATATTTTTGGGCTGTGTCCTATTTTAGACTGTAACAACCACCAGATGGTGACAGTACCCAAGAAATGACAGCTGCTAATCTTGTGGAGATGAAGCAAAACCCTTACAACTGAAAACAGAAGTCACAACAGCCTGAAACACTCTGAGGCAGGTGGGGTACCTACTGAACTGAAAGTAGAGGGGGCTTAGTCCCTATTAGAATGGAGAGTCATCCACAACAGCACCTCAAAGGAGTAATTTGGAATGTGTCCCTGAGGTGGAGAGGAAAATACCTCATCCCTTCTTTAGCTACTACTACTTAGCATATTAACTGCAGAAATTACAACAAGAGGTAGGACAGCCTCTTGTTCCAAATCTTTCTCCTTTACCTCTTGTTCTAGGTCAAGCAGTGCCTGTCGATACGGCTGCAGCACTGAATCGAGACCTGTGCAGAAGGCTCGTAAATAAATGCCATGTAATCCACTCTGGTTTTGCTGAGATGGATGATGGTCCTGAAACCAAACAATAAAATCCACATCAGCTCCCCAACACAGGTCTGAGAGCAACGGAGTTTCTGCGCAGTGTTAACCAGCAGCCAGCGCTCCTAACACGCTGAAACGCACCTTAGCCCAACATGAAGGCCCCAGAAAAAGAAAAAAAAAAGAGAAGCTTGTCACAGGGAGCAGAGCTGTAATTAACTGTTCTGTGGCCATATGCAAGTGCTAGGAACCACTGGTAACTTCAGTGCTCCTCTGTAGTCACGCACGCCTCTTGGACGTCAAAGCCTTTTGCAAACCACGAGGAGCAGACACTACAGCGCAGGGACTGGCACCCTGTACAGCTCACAAGCATGCACAGTGACATTGTCACCGTGCACTTCCTTGCCAAGTTGCTCTGACATTTGGTCTACCTCTCGCCCTCCCGTGTCCTCCCTTGTTTGCACCGCACAGAGCTTCCCAGAGACCTGCTCAGGAACGCACATTTCTCAAGCTAGCGCTGCACAGGAACAGCGGGACGCCGCGCGCCCGGGACAGCTGATCCGCTGCTCGGGAAACCCCCACCTGCTGCTGCACGTGTCCCGTGTACTGCTCCACGAATTCGGCGAAGCGGATGTAGTCGGTGCCGAGGCGGCAGAGCCGGTTCAGGACGCTGGTCTCACTGGGGTGCAGGAATGGCAGCTCCTGAGACACCTGGCGGGGGGGAAGGGACAACAGCAGTGGGGGCAGGGCAGGGCAAGCTGAGTCGGACCGAGCCGAACCGGGCTGAACCTCGCCAGGCCTCAACAGGTCATGCTGAGAAGAGCCAGGACACACTGGGCTGAGCCAGGCCAAGCTGAGCTGGACAAAGTGGGGCTGAGCTGAGCTGGTCCTGACCAAACCAGGCCAAGCCATGCTGGGCCAGACCAGACCGGGCTGAGCCAAACTGGGCCAAGCTGTGCCAGGCCAAGCCCAACCTGGCCAGGCCGAGCTGTGCCAGGCCTGACCAAGATGAACCTTGCCAGGTCGTACCAAGAGGGGCCAAGACACACCGTGCTGAACCGAGCCGGGCCAAACTGGGCTGGACCAGGCCAAGCCGTGCTGGGTTGGACTGGGTTAAGCTTAGCTAGTCCGAGACAGTCCAGTCCAAGCCAAACCAAACCGGTCCAGGCCTCACTGGGCCGGGCCAAGCCAAGCCAAGCCAAGCCTGACCTCATCTCGTTGGGCCAGGCCAAGTGGAGCTGCAGCAAGCCGAGCCAAGCCAAGCCAAGCCTCACCGGGTCGGGCTGAGCCAGACCACACCGAGCTGGGCTGAGTGTCACTGGACTGAGCCGGGCCTAGTCGGGCTTCTCCGGGCCGAGCCGATGGGAGCCGTACCTGCAGGCCGCCGCGCTTGCTCCAGGTGAAGGCCGCCCCCGG